>KV428161.1:0-62513 GCA_001632355.1 Sistotremastrum suecicum HHB10207 ss-3
GTTCCTTGAAAGTGTCATACGCTTGGCCTTTCTCGTATTGCTGGATCTCCTGCACAGAGCGGCAGTAAAGGTTCAGTCCTCTTCCATTGATATTCCAGGTCGACCCCCTGTCGTATCATACATATTCAATATACTATCCAATATTCCTTCACATTCCTTCACCTTTCCTCAGACCCAGCCATCATCCTTTGGATTAGAGAACTCCTTCGAAACACCAACCACTCTTATTGACACTCCTGCGTCACTCTCGCGTGTGCCTACCACTGGTCACATAACAACCCTGCTAGCAATGTTCCTTCAAGTTCCGCGCCAGCGAATCCGTTCCCTCTGAGCGGCACCGGCCCATACGTCTCGAGAAATTTATGTCTGCTTGAACACTCGTCCTGATATTCGGTGGCATAGGAGCTGTCATATCGGATGCAAGGCCACTAGGCGGAATTGCATTGATCTCATGGCAAATAGCCCGGGTCGCGAGCCATTGGGAGCGTCATGGAATAGATGGCTACTCTGGAAGCAGCACAAATTTGGCAGGGGTCTTCCTTCGACTACACACGCATATTACATCGATGAGCGTCCTTGAGCTAAGAGGAAGACTTACGACGACATAGATGACCACGATGACAATCACGCCTCTCTCTACGTCAGGAGTACTCAGGACCTTCCGGCGCGACCTTTAGTGGGTGAGGATATACATATCGACGAAGGTCGAATGTTCCTGGAAATCGCGAATTGAGGATGAGTTTAGAGAATCCAGTATGTCTCGAACCTGTCAGGTTTACGGCAACTTTATGCCCCAGGCGGAATTCCCCACGTCAAGGGAGTGGGTGCTTCCGTCAACCTGGATCATCGCTGAGCGAAATCATACAAGAATGACCCCCTTGGTACGTCACCTTCGCAGCCGTTCCAACTCTAGCACAATGAATAATATCTCCTGGAGGACCTTTGCTCTTCGCGGCCCATGCCACTGCCTCATCGACCGCTTCTTGGATCTACTCGATCTTCATGATGTTATTGTGAAGAAAGCTTCACGAGGAATCCCCTCAGAGTCATTCCGTGAAGGCTTAAGATCCAACACAGCAAGATAAGCCCCTGTTTCATGCAGATTTTCAACCGTGGCGAGTCCGAGACCAGCAGATCAGTAGCATCGAGATGAGCTCGTCATATCTTCCCTCGAAACTTGTTACGAACCCGCCGGATATGATAAACGTGCGACCAGAGATCTTCATCGATGTCTTGCCAGACGAGTACAGTTGTAGCGTTGGCCCGTGACAGTCCAGCTTCGTTCAGGCAATCGAGTCCGGCGACCATTGGAATATCACGTTCAAGTTGGAGTTTTCCCCAGACGCTGCTTAGTCAGCTCTTCTGGTTCCGTCCAACACTTCGCTCGATATTTAACTTTGGGCTTTTACCGCTTATATTCGTGCTCACACGTCGCTGGTCGCTAGGAAAGCCGTCAAGAATGGTTCACTCACGAAGAACATCATTGTTTCTGCTCCGAGGACGAGTAAGACGACCCATTGTCTTCTTTTCGTCTCTCATTGGAACAATTTAGCCCATACATGGACTCGTTGGACGCGGATAATGGAGCAATATGTTAGTCAATGCTCTCTCATCAATGCTCTTTCCAAGCTAAATCGACCGGTGCGAATGAAAAGCCAGCAATCGCGCTTGAAAACGAAACTTTCGAGCCGATCACAGTTGGGACATAGTCGTAACCTCGGTGAGCCAAAGGTTCTCGCGTCGGCACCTTCCATGCTTGATTGTATCGAATGTTTAGACCCGGGAAACAAGCAGACGCGACTGTAGCAAGAAGCGAAAATGCAATGCTCTCCTGTATGGATTTTGCCCTCACGACCTGCCCACGCATTTGCTGATCATAAGGCTTAGCTAGATTGCTACCTAGATGGGTTTCATGAATGTCTATCCGGTACGATCCCTCTATGTTAGAATTGCTGTCGCTTGACCTTGTTGGATAGCCAACGATTCACGCCCTCCCCCTCTTCCGAGCTCAAGCACCGAAAGTGAGTCTTTGTATTCGTGTCTCAGTCTCTCTGCTCTACAAACTGATCGCACTCTCTAGTGCGATGTTATATCATGCGCTTGGGGTGTTGCCGCATAGCCTCCCAGCCTTCCGCTTCGTTCCCCTCAACGACGAATAACGGCCTTGAACCCATGCGTCCCTATTCTCGAGCGCAACTTCTCTGAAAGCTTCTCATGCGTTGGCCTTCTGCATCTGGCTCTCAGTCCTCCGAGTCTCCTGGATCTTGAGCTGCATATACGAGGCTGCGTTGTCCTATTCGGCTGGCTGACTTCTGACTCGGCACCACTCCTGCAACAGCTCATCGACAGTTCTTACGCCATCGCCATGGTTTACAGATACGGAATGGCCCAAGTATACTGATGTGCAACTATTCGGGCTCTGATCTCTTCGCTGCGCCGTTGTCGCCTCGTTTTAGCTTTCGGACCTGTCTACTCCAAATCGAATATAACTGTGGCTGTAATAGAAGCGACACATGCTCTTCCAGCACGTTCGTCCTGAAGTCTGTTCTGAAGAGACTCGGATCTGTTCACTGCCGTTATTCGGCTTTGCGAGGCCTCAATTTAAGATTTTATTCGCTGGCGCTAAAAAACTGCCTTTCGAGCCCGAGAACAAGATTCATCGTTGTCTCTTTCTATTGGCGCTTCGACGCTCTGTCTCTTCAGTCTTGGTATCATAAAGCGTATTTGAGTCAGGCACGGGCTCGGTCGGTCGGTGCGGCACGAATTATGCGATCCGACTTGCTTCCGCTAGCGCCAAACCCTCGGTTCGGGTTTGTTTATTATGGGTTGGCCACTCGGATGCAAATTCTGTGGAACGGCAACTTCGTGGCTGGTCATGTTAACGCTCTATCTTGCAACTTCAGTCGTATACGGCAAAATTTAGGCGCATACTGTACTGGATCAATCTATTGTCCCAGTCACGCGTCACACACTCAAAAATCGGGACAAAAAAATTGTCCCATCACTTGTCACACAGAGTTTTGGGACAAAAAATCCGGAAATAAATAATATAAATAATATTTTTCGGGCTCTGCGAGGCACCTGGGACAAAAATTTTGGATATGTCACGTCCAAAATTTTGGCTTGGGACATTGGGACAATATGTTCATTTTTGTCACGGTCACAACCCTTGGGACAATAGATTGATCTAGTACAGTATATGACCCCCTAGTGATCGCGACTTTGTCGATAGTCTTGTTGCGCATCAGTATCTTACGCCTATACTCTGAATAAAAATATTGCGTCGAGTCGATATACGCACTGGAAGGGGATTCGAACCGTCTACTCAGTGATGCGAGGAGTTTGAACCGTGTTCCATTTCAAGATCAGGTTGGGTCTGGGATTTACCGAAGTCACTTCAACCTTCCTTTACCCCCACACCCTTCACCACCCTCAACCATGGAACAAGACAACAACATGCTTCTCATACACGAACAGCAAGACCATCAAGATAATTTGACCGCAGTAGATCGTCAGAGGATGACGTTCTTAGCAGAGCTCACCCTCCTCCACCAGCGCTGTGTGGCAGAAAGGGGCGAACCTATTCCCTCGCATTGGCTCGACGATTTTCCGGGATACGAACAGACCGGTACGTATATCTTTCGAATGATACGAGATTTTATCTGAGATGTCTGCTGAAGATGATACCTATTTTACATGGCGGATCCGGCTGATGAAGTATCTATCAGAAGGCATCCGCATCAATCACGACTATCCTCCAGAGAATCTACCAACAGAACCAATAGAGGGCGCAGAAGGAGCAGAAGGAACAGAAGAGGCAGAAGGAGCAGAAGAAGCAGCGGGAGCTGAGGCCCTGAGGGAGTAGAGGCACGAGAAGTACCAGAAGGGCCGGTGATGCCGAGCTTATGGCAGGCAATGCCCAGCGAACTCATCCGGGAGGTACTACGAATCCCTGCTGAGCAGGGCATGGCCGAAGGGCTTTCGTCGAAAGCCCACACAAAATGGCATTTATTGATACTGACGTGAGTGGCTTCGTTGTGATACATGTACTCGCAAGTCTGAACTGACATTTCGTAGGACCACTAGATGGCTCGAAGTCGCACTCGACTTCAAGACGCTTTGGGCTGCAATCGACTTCACCCAGCCCGACGCGCTCGTGGCCGCTATACGAGATTTTTGCCAGAACACGCCAATCACCCACATCCGACACGACATCAGCTCGCTGGAGGTCAACAATCTCGAAGATCTCCGAACAGAGATCGGGGTTGACCCGGAGAACGTAACCGATCTCTCATTGACGCTCAATCTGAGTCAGATTCAGGTCTTCGAAGAATTCCTGCACCTTGCCAACTCGCCTCTTACGCGCACGCGTCTTAGTATCATCAATGATCAAACACCATATCCTGCCGATGCAGCTGTTCCCGCTCTCCAAACCACTGCACCCATTCTAATTCAACTCTTTCTCTCCCAATTCCATACTCCCCTCTACGCGTCGCTCTCTCCAGCCTTGGATGGGTGTAATGACCTTCAAGACCTATCAATCAAAACCCTAGATCTTGCAAAGATGACACCAACCACTCTCATTCTAACCTTGAAGAATCATTGCCATCTCAGGATCTTCCGCGCGGCGTTCCAGCCTCAATCGAGGCCGATGATAGCTCCAGAAGCCGAAGCCGCGATCGAGGCGGCCGAGCTTCCGCAACCCGGAGACGACAAGATCGTTCTCGATTGCCTCGAGTATCTCGGGCTCGGCGCGCTTTCAAGAAGAGACGTCGATACCACACTTCGACCATTCATGTTCCGGACTCAACACAAGGTGGAACTGCTCGTTCTGCCCGAAGATTTTGTCAATCACCACGGCGATCTTGAGTCGCAATTCCTCCTCCCCACCGTCTTACACCCTCACATGGCACGAGCGTCCTATCTAAAAGTCACGACGAGGCACGCATTGATGACCGTTACCTACGGCAATGCTGACTTCATGCACACCATCTTTGGTGTCTCGCCATACGGAGTCAGGCATAGACGCCCACGTGCCGGCGCCTTGCGTTGGCCATCCCGAACGTGCGAAGAGATCGCTCAGCGTTTCCAGAGTGTCGAGTTTGTCGAAGTATATGGCATTTTACCGAGCACGGAGCAGTGGCGTCTTCTCCTCGAGAACGTGGTCCATCACAGCCACCTTGCCGTCTCCGGGCCATCGGCGGATGAGCTTCTACATTCTCTCAGCGACAGCCCTCACTTGGGAGATGGAATCCACGAGCTACGCTTATGGCTACTAGACTACGACGATCCTCTTCACCCAGATCTCCCAGACCCACCAGACGACGTCATCGATCAGTACATGGGAAGAGGCCGAGAGTTTGCCAGCTTAGCAAGTGCTTTCTTCAGGATCAACAGCAGGAGGGTAAATCGGATGTCGACCCTAACAACGCGGTTTTATCAGGATGACGCTCAAAGATGGGTGGAAGGTGAAACACAAGCGACCCAACTATCAGCTACTGATACAAGGACAATATTTCCGGCACAAAATCTGGACGAGGACGGCTGGATTGAAGATAGTCCGTGGTATTGGACTTGCCTCCCTCCCGATGCCGTCACAGTGCATCCGGATCCCCGAGTATCGTTCTTAGCGGCATAATGGGCATTCTCCCAGTTGATTCTGGATGGTGTGCCGCTACCGTGGCCAACTGTCTTCTTTTTTTATCCTTCATATATTATTTTATAAGCTAAGCAGCGCCAGCCACCTTTATCACTACAGATTGTATCACGTGTATTTTGTTTTGTGAATAAGACGCCGAACTGGAGATTGAACACGCGACGGAAAGATTCAACGAGAAACTGAAGGTTTCGAAAATATATATTGTGACGGACGCAAGGTCAAACAGAAAACAACTTGTGAAAAAGCATCATGATTCCACTCCTCCTCTGATCGTCAAATGCAGTGCAGGCTGCGAACCTCTTTCTGGGTCAGGTCAAGGAGATACTAGCAGCCATCAATCACTTCAGAAAATGTCAAGTTACGCTCTAGATGCGACGTTAGATGAGAACATGATAATAGAAGGGGAGGACTTATCAAGGAAAGATTACGACGCTGAAACTCTGAGTTAAGTGATAAAGTCCGAGACAAACTGGAGCGCACCTGGTCGATATGATGACAAAAGATACGGCGTGTTTCAGAGAGGCTCGCTAGATTCGTACTCCATCAGTGTACGGGAAGGAATGAGGCGAAAAACCTAGCTTACGTTTGATAGCTATGAGCCCATCAATATACTGTATACAACGCACCTCAGATATAACAGTCATTAGCACGACTCTCCCCACACGGTAAATGACCGCGCCGCGCCCGTCCACGACAGTAAACCTGTCGCCGTGTATCAAACACCGCAACGGCCACCACCGTTGGCGAGTGAGAGCGGCAAAAACAAGGAGCTGACACTGGGATCAGCTGTAGTGATGGAAGAGGGAAGAGAATGGAGAGTAGGAGTTTCAAATGTCGAGTGAATAATATGGCCAGTGAGACATTCCGTGAGTCGGCACTTGAAAAACAAGGTTTGACCTAGAAAAGAATTCAGTCAAGGGTGAATAAAGTGCATTATACCAACGAGTTCTAGAAAAGACGTTCCAGGATATTCTGGTCGAATTGGCGTGTATAGGCTCGCACTGTTTAGATGCTAGTCGTCGAGCAAGGCGTCGAAGAAGCTTGGAAGCTGAGTTCGAATTCTTGCGCTGCCCTGGTAGCAGATCGTTAGCGCCGAACGTTCTATAGCAGCTTCTATAGCATTTTACATAGCACTCTCTCTAGCACGCTCATCAAGCACCTCTTTCATGAGCGCTGCAGGAGTTTTCATCCCGCTTCGACCAGAAAAGACTAGCTGCGCTTACTCTTGACGTCGTTGTTAGGATGCACTTATATCCGTTCTATCCTGAATCATCCAACGCGATGAGCGAACTATGCTTTTTCGGTGTCGGGCTCAATTTCGATGCTATATGGTCCACTCTGCATTTGAAACTCCTACTCTCCATTCTCTCCCCTCTTCCATCACTACAGCTGATCCCAGTACCAGCTTCTTGTTTTTGCCACTCTCACTCGCCAACGGTGATGGCCGTAGCGATGTTGGAAACACGGCGACAGGTTTACTGTCGTGGCCGGGCACGCTGCGGTCATTTTCCGTGTGGGGAGAGTCGTGCCAGTTATGTTCAGATGAAGGTCAGTCGATCCACAGAGGCAGCCACGATATTGTGGGAGAGACGTTGTTCCTGGTCCGGTACGTCGCATAGCTCTCTCACCTGCATTCTCTCTGGGTCTGAGTACTGTCTCCACAGTTGAGACGACAGGAATCAGTTCACCTCGCGCTAAATTTTGAGTGCGCAAAGGGTTCCAAATGGTGCCAGACGCAGATGTGTCATGCTTCCTACATTGAAATCAGACTGAGGCCATTAATGATGCGCCAAAACATCGTCCATTCTCCCAGGGACTCCCATTCCAAACAGAGGGGACCGCTGGTAATCGGACGAAGTGATTTATTGGTACGCCTTATGTCAGATGTTGTAGATAGCTATGTCCCTTCCCCAGCATCCATATCGTGAAAGAGAACTTGAAATTAGGATATGCAATCGCGCAGGTTTTGTTGAACATTCCTTCTATCGCCTCTTGTGCCCAAGATCCGTCCTATACCAGCGTCAAGAAAGATATTAGCAATAGCGATCAACATACGGGCAGTTGGCGATCCATAACCATCTTCATTGCTCTTTCGATCGGTCCTCGATGAGGATATTGGGCGTACATAAGCGCCATTGTAGCCCATGCCGTTTGGACCACTTGAGTCTGCTCATGCTCGATCCAAACTTCTTCTTCGCAAGACTACAAAGAGAGCATAAGGCAAAGTCAATCCAGATGGTGATTGTGCGTACCCTCCAGCTTTCTCCCCACCCGCCATCGCTTCTCTGCTTCGACACTAAGAAGTCGCAAGCTCTCCGAGCGTGGTCACTCGTGGCATATGTTTCTCCAACGAGCGATAGAGACTCGAGAGCGAATTGGGAGGCATAAGTGAAACAGATGCCCCAACTGCCGTACCATGCGCCGTTTGGCTTCTGAGCAGCTTTGATATACTCCACCGCCTTCCGGGTGACGCGCCTAATTATAAGCATGAGCCGGAGAACAGATAGGAAAGAATGCAGGACTTGCTCGATGTCGTGTCTGCGATAATTTGGGTAGTGCTTCTTAAATATTGAGAGGGCCGTCACCGCTGATGTTGTACATTCAGGGTAATTATATTCAATCATAACGTTGCCTAAGCACACGACTGATTAGCATTGCCATCGAGTGGACAGTACACAACACACCGAAAACTTCCGCAGGGTTGATCAGCTCAAGAAACTTAGGACCGCGTATGAGCTCGTAACTGGCAAAGCCGCCCTCGATGTTCTGCATCCCAAGAATAATATCGACAGCGTCATATAACCGCCGCTGCGATACCAATTTAGGGGTGTAACTATCAAATCGCAGTTAGCGAAAAGCGTAGCATCGCGGGCAATAAACGCTGACGGGAGATGTTCTTGCAGATATAAAACAGCTTTTAGGCCCTCTCCAGTGCAATCGCTTACGGTATAACCTTGTTCCTTGGTGCTAAAAGGCCAGGCACCTTTCGTCGGATGTCGATATGCCACTTTGAAGTGCTTGGGATTATCTTGGATCTGGCACTGATCGAGCCAATGCAGACATCTGATAGCATTGTCTTGGAATGCCTTCTCCTCTGCCAATCCGCTCTCGACCAACGCTTGACTCATGAACGCGATATCCCACAGTTGACTTCCATTGGTTCCGCACATCATCATACCATCGGCACCCATCCACATAAAGTCCCATCGCTTCTTGTAATGCTCCTTCCACGCGAACGATTCCGTTCCTTCTGCGTGGTACCGGCATACGAGATTCATCATCTTCGAGACCGGTCCGAGGGTTTGATATGCTGTGTTTTCGTCTTCCTGCACGATCAAACGGTATACCTTCTTCAAAGAGACGCGTCGAAGAGGAGGCATGGAGCAAGCCTCGTAGGTGGATAGAACGCCGAACAGGACATTGAGGAGAGTTGTATGTGGGGCGTACAAATCAACTGCAGCCACATTATTTCGTTGCGCTGGCCAATCAATTTGGTCGTAGTCATCGATGTACAGTTCCTTCAAATGATGTCACAATGAGGATGATGTGGAATGGCGGCAGACGAACCTTTCTTAAAGCCAGTATCAAAGCGTTTTCAGGCGCTTGGAAGCGATGGGCATAAAGATAGCTCATGGGTATGTAAACGTTCCGAGTATGTATCCACCACCGGTGTGGGTGAATCGGTAGCCATTCCGGTAGTAACCTACAAAATTGTCTCAGAGGCTGACGGAACAGCTAAGAATATCGCTACCATAATTCTGGAGGAACTGGATTATTTCCATCCCAATCGTAGACGTTCAGGATGGACAGCCAGAATTTTCCCCAGGCGGGAGCCCCGGTTGCTCCGCCTAGTCTGTGTAATGTCTTTCTTGCCTTACTAGTAACAGGATGCTCTGCAGGTACGCCTAGCAGCCGGAGAGCCACATAATTCAAGGCAGTGCCAAAGACCGTTGATGGTCCTTCCACGTGTCTTTTGGGATTGATTTAGTCGTTGCTTCTCGAGTGAGATACGAAAACTCACAAACCCCATCCGCCGTCCTCCTTGTGGGCGCGATTGAAAAGATAGCGGATCAGTTCACGACGCTCTTCTTCTCTAAAGTCCATCTCGGACACGTAGGACCCAATGACGAGCCCAGGGATGAGGAACATTGGCCCTCCGTATTCTCCAGGCCAGTGACCATCTTGTGCTTGAAGGTTCTTGTAGAAATGAAATGCTTTTCGTGCTGCACTGAGCGCGTCTTCGGCCACCGAGCTCTCCGCACATCCCTAACTCAATCTAGATTCAAGACTCCTCGAAGATGATATATCCATACCGTTGGTAGCCCAAGCCAATATTTCTCCAAAGCACTTTGGGGCTCGTCGTACGTCGCTTGCTGTTCCGAATCCACGTATTTCCATACATGTCGACCGCCATCATTAGCGTCTAGTCTCCATTTTGAATAGTCGGTAAACGGCTTCGACCCATCTGGGGGTAGCACGAAGTGATCAGCCATAATGAATTTTGTGAGAGTCGTATCATGATTTTCTTCCGAACTCGCTTGTGTTTGGCCTTGTTTGCACCAGTTACTTTTCCAATGAGCGCGTTCCGCGACTCCTCGATCGTCGTACTCGACACCGGCCGGTCGTCTATCAAGGCAGGACTTGGCCTGCATGAACTCCTGCATGCACCAGCCATTGTGAATACACATATTTTGAAAGAATGCTATGTCCTTATCTCAAGCACAGGAAGTTCTGTCGCGCGTCGGTTTGAGGAGAAATGCCTCTGGGGATCTGCTCGGCTCAAATCAGGACGTTGTGCATATTGGCGAAACCAGTGATTCGATCCACAGAAATGGGTTCATCAATGGCCATGCTAGTTCTTCAACGTTGCCACCGTCGGAACGACCTGCCAAAGTCTCTGATTACCTCGTCGCAAACGCGTTGGAGGAGGCATTGGCTGCAGGCGAGGATGTAGCGGTATTTTGGCCATTTGCGAAGGGTACAATCTCTGATTGGATCCAAGCCGAGGCGCTATGGTATGTTGATATTCCTACCGTCTTGAGATTTATTGAGATTTCTCGGAAGGAAGAATGTTCTGTTCAAGCAGCTGGGACTACGCCGCGTCCAAAATGAGTCTCCTGTCCTCCTCACTATCCCTCCGCTAGTGTCGCGTCGTATGTATCAACGCGTCACGCAGTTATTCTTCGAACGATTCAACGTCGCCGGTTTCACCCTGATCGAACGTCCATTGGCTCAACTCTATGCAGCCAACAGTCTTTCCGGTGTTGTTGTGGACATAGGAGAGTATACGACGGATGTTACACCAATCGTCGAGACCGCGATTCTGCACAGCGCCCGACTTGTCGTTGCTCTGGGCAGCTGGCACTGCGAACAATACCTCGCAAACATCTTGCGATCAAATCAGCACGTTGTCAAGGCGCTTTCGCCTCCCGAAGCACCACTGTCTGCGGATGCCCTCCACGCTCTCCTCGTAACACTCGCGCATCAGATATGGATCGATGGCTTGGTTAAGGTTCCTTCAGACGGAGAACAAGTTCGTCCGGCGGAGGACGAAGGTATCACAGACATCGCGGCGGTTCTTGTTGCGGGCAAAGAGCGGGCCGTCATCGAGACCGGCATGAAAAAGCGTGCCAACGCCAAAGCAACAGCCGCCGAGCGTGAACGTGCTCGAGAGATCGAGGCCATGGATCTGATCCAGGTCGACTTTCATGGCCAGACTCTAACCTTGGGCAAAGAGCGACACAGATTCTGTGAGCCTCTCTTCGACCCTTTTCTTCTGGGCAACCCGGCCTTGATCCGATCGCAAAATGGATCGGAGGAAGCTTTACCCTTGCAAGAGGCGGTGAATTATGCTATCAATAGTGTTGATATCGACTCGAGGCTGCGGTTGTGGGATGGAATTTTCGTCACCGGTGATATCACGAACCACGTCAAGGGTGAGTCCTTTGTTCATCAGACCATTCCAAAAACTAACCCTGGACCAGGCATTGGTGCTGCGTTGCAGTCCAGAATGACAATGTATGTCGTGACCAATCCCGACATGATGACAGAGATTCAACCTCGGGCGGTCAAAACCTTGAAAGTCCCCGAATACTTTGCCAATTACCGAGAGAAGGGAGATGGTTTGGCTTCTTTTCTGGGTTCATCTCTTGTCGCAAAAAATCTCTTTGGAGACCCCGGAAGTCTCACCTTTGTTTCCAAAACCGATTACACCAATGTTGGACCTTCGATTATAGTCGACAGATGCCCCACCGTCCTTTAAACCCCGTTATTTCTGGTAACATTAATTGTGGGCTTTCCTGGGCTGGGGCCTTATGTTCCTGAGATAGTCCTACTGCTATTTGCATTATTTATCTGAATGTAATTGTACGACTTTTGCTTCATTCTCATCCAAATTAGTGTTGACGGAGCGTCATGCTTTGCACGACTCCAACACTCCAAGAGGCTGGCATGCTTGTCGGAGGGATACTAGAGAGCTGTGTTTGGAACTCTGATTTCGGAGACCAACTTGCTCGACGTTCTAAAGAGGCTTTAACACCACAAGTGACTCAAGTGAATGTTCGATCCAGGGACCGGTAATGGAGCCTCAGAACTGAGTTGTGATGTATTAAAATTAAATCGTGCATTATATCTATAAAAACTGCCGCGCAGATCGACGAGCCATCTAGAGCCGTATATCAGTGTGGAGGAAGACATTGACAGCACCAGTAAACCCACCTCAACAACCTTCCATCCTCCGGTAAGCTCGTTGTCCAACTCCGCCTCCATTCGTGTGAGCACTGCAACATATGTGCATTGCTCAACCTTGTCTTCGGCACCAACTTTGATGTCTCGCGTCCGTGCATCCCTAAACAGAAGCACTTCCTGCGTTTGGAAAGAGATGATCCAGGCAGGTACATCATTTTCAAGTAGTTTCCCTTGCACAATCTACATAGATGAGTTAGCGCGATGTCTTGACTGAGGGTGACAAAGTACTATACATCAACATTCCGAATATCCAACACTCGGCTTTCGCTGATTAGGCCCTGTTTTAAATATTGCTCCATAGTCGCCCACAAAACATTGTATGTCTGAAATAGTATGTGAATGCTGACAAGGTAAAGACTACGAAGGCTTACTGCTTCGCCACACCACTGCTGTAGAGACTCCCTGTCAGCGCTCAAATAAGCATCCACGACTTCAGGCACGATATATTCTCTGAGATCTCGGAGGAATGACTCAGTAGTGAAAGTCGGGTCCATCATTTTGATCAATCTAGTGACTTGAGCGGTCTCGTTCTCGTCAAACCAGGATCCAATAGTAGATGTAACTGATCGCATGCTTGAAATGACTGGATTTTCTGACTCGTCGTACTGTTGCCGTAGGTCATAAAATCTTCGGAGGAGGGGATTGGACTGCTTGAGGTTATCCCAAGCTTCGCGCTTAGCATTATCTGCATGCACTACCACAGAGGATCCGGCACTATGAGAATCGGTGTCAACTTGGCGCATTTGCTTGAGAATTGGGAAACCTCACTTTTCATCAGCTTTCACTCTTGTTCGAGTGTTGAGACCCGCCGCCTTGCCCGCCTTTTCGAGTCTCTTTTGTCGCCGTCGCCGCCGTGCCTCTTTTTCTTCATATCCTGCATGCTTAGAGCTTCCGCTGTCATCAAGTGCATCTATCACCGTCTCCGACAAGACCTTGTAAGCTGCAGTATTTCGGATGGGTTCTGTGGAGTCCGCTATCTGCTTCGAGACTGCTGCAGAAGCACGAGAGATCTATTCAAACATTAGTGCGAGGGCTTTGAAGAAGAGAAAAGGCACGAACAGTTTTCATGATCTCGCTCTCCTCCATGCTTTTCAAAGCTTCCGCAACTGCATCGTTCATTTTCACCCCTTGCTTGCGAAGCTCTTCGGCGGCAGCACGAAGTCGAGGATTTTCTCGGATGGACGACGTTAACTAGCAGTTATACCTGTCATTGGGGAATTGTGAAGTGTATGGGTTCGCGCGACTAACTCTGGCTCGTTCGTACAGCTCCTTAGTCTTCTTCAAGGCTTCTGAATCTTGCAATTTGTCTACGTCTCCAGACAGCTGCTTCATATTCTCCTGCAGCTTCCTGTTCTTCTGAATCTCCTCCTTGAGGACATCCACGAATGTCTGGAAGGGTGACTTCGGCAATTCATCTAGACGGCGGGTAGAGGAGTGGAATGTTCTAGATTTCACTCGGAGAGAGCGAAAGGACGAAGAGCTGCCAGATGCGACTCTAAATGGTCCATTTCTTTCTGCAGATTGTAAGGCTCGACGCAGACGTGGTTGCATGAACCTCAAAGATATGCCGAGACGATGTCGGCAAGACGAAAATTATTCGGAAGAGTGATTATGTAATCAGCAGGATCGCAAGACTTTCTCCCAAGTTGGAATCTTCCATCAAAAACTAGTATATGTACATATCATTCTGAAATGCGGGCCTTATATCTGAGCAAACACACTTACGAACATCCCATTCTTTAAAATCATCAAATCGTCATCGTGGTTCGGCGAACTCGCAATACGAGATTACATAAGCAAGACAGCCCTCGTCTGAGTTACCGGCGGCAACACCGCCCTACAGCGATCAATTGGGATACGACGACTTTCCAGGTTCCTTTGAACTCTCGAAGTCTGGAGAATCATGTCAACTATATCAACTCATCTTAGGAAGATTCGGGAGCCAAACAAGGATGAGCAGTTAAGACAGTCCTTTGCCCTTACCCCTGCTCCCGACCCTGTGGATGTGGACTCTCAGAAATACAAGATCGAAGTGAACGCTACTCTAAGTCTACCTCAGGAAAGCGAAGAAGAAGCCTATGTTTGTTGTTATCAACTCTGAAACTTCTCGTTCTTTCTCATCATGCACGCAGGCGGGCCGTCTATATCTACTGCCACCATACTTAGCGTTTCATTCGCTCGACCGGAAGAGCACAAGATTCACGCTTCCCTTATGCACGATTCGGCGTGTAGAAAGATTAAATACGCGTACTGGCATCTTTGCTTTGAGTCTAAGCAATTGGCACGGGATGAAGATCGTCGGTCTACCTTTCTAAATTGCCTTTCACTCCTGATCTCGATTTTTGATGTTCAGATTGTGCAAATCACTTCTCTCCGGCCTACAGCTGATTTATTCTGTGCTCATCTTCGCGATGCGTTGAAGCTCGAACTTCAACGGGGCCAGATGAAAGCTATGAAGAGCTTTGTGAAGACATGCTATTCAGAGACTCTGATCCCTGATAATACACCGGCGGGCACTGAAGACAGCGAGCTCGTTCAAACTGAAGACGTTGCATATCTGTGTGGTCTAGGAGTAAAGTTCAAGTTTCCAGGTGATCCCAAAAAGTATGGCGAACGAATGCACCAAGTTCTGGAATCTCATCAGGCAACAGGTTGCGTGAGGCGTCGAAGCTCAAGCTCTGGGCCACATATTTCCGAAGTGAGTTCATTTTTGCAGAGCTGGACATATCTCATCAATTTATAGCTCACGGCCGCAATCTCACGCTCTTGAGGTATCCCCAGTCTACTCGATTGGTCCAAGTAGGCCTTCCGAACCGATTAAGGGGAGAAGTATGGGAGACTCTTTCAGGTTCTCTATATCTCAGATTCTCGAATCCCGGGTTGTACGAGCGGATTTTGAAGGAGAATGAAGGGAAGGTTAGCACGAGTACCGAAGAAATCGAGAAAGACCTTAATCGCAGTTTACCTGAATACCCTGCCTATCAAACTGAGGAAGGGATCAATGGTCTACGACGGGTATTGACAGCTTACAGTTTCAAGAATCCCGAATTAGGATATTGCCAGGTGAAATCTTTGATACTTATAGTAGTCCAAGTATTCACAACTTTGCAGGCAATGAATATCTTGGTTGCCGCCATCTTGATGTATGGGACGGCATTGTCACATTGGCCCTATTTATTCATGTAAACCCAGATACATGTCTGAAG
Organism: Sistotremastrum suecicum HHB10207 ss-3; assembly: GCA_001632355.1. Lineage (NCBI taxonomy): Eukaryota > Fungi > Basidiomycota > Agaricomycetes > Sistotremastrales > Sistotremastraceae > Sistotremastrum > Sistotremastrum suecicum. The sequence goes on from KV428161.1 coordinate 15,613, forward strand.
AGCAAGCTTTCTGGCTCCTTGAAGTTCTTTGCGACCGGCTGCTTCCTGGATACTATAGGTAAGGTCATACAATCGCGAGTCATAACTTAGCTTGAGACGCGACCTGAACCAGCCCATCGATGCATGGTACTCTTCTTGATCAACGCGTTTTCGAATCGCTCGTAAAGAAATGTCTACCTATCATCCACGATCATTTCCACGAGGTCGACGTACAGCTTAGTGTGGCTTCACTGCCCTGGTTCCTCAGCTTGTAAGATCTGACTCCTTTCACAGATCACCTGTACTGATCTGCGATCTTGCTAGGTTCATTAATAGCATGCCACTAATTTTTGCGTTCCGAATTGTCGATTGTTTCTTCTGCATGGGCCCCAAGGTCCTGTTCCAAGTCGGGTAAGGCTACTGCCTTCCAAAGTGAACCCTGACTGACAAGCTACCTAGATTGGGTGAGTAACATGCCACAAAACTGCGGCCCTCAAATAATTCAAATACCTAGCCATTCTTAAGATCAATGGAGAAGCACTTCTGGAAATTCAAGATGATGGAGCATTCATCCAGTACGACACGAGCTTTGCATAAGAATAATCTTATTTATCGCCTGACAGTTTAATGCGAGATTACTTCGGCTCTCTTGGAGACTCTGCGCATCCCAACTCCAGCGATCCGCGTACGAGAGCCATCACAAGGTTCCAGGAGCTCCTTCTAGTGGCTTTCCGTGAATTCTCAGTGATAACGGAGGAAACCATAGCAACCGAACGGAAGCAATTCCGTGGTGACATCATTCATGGGATAGAATCATTCTCCAAGAGAGCAAGCGTCCGAAATCTTAAAGACCTGGGCAACTTCACGAAAGATCAAGCCGGACTCATCTACGATATCTTGTACAAGGCGATCTGCGTCGTTCCTCCCCCAGCATCGCTGCAAGGTGGAAGTGGGTCGCCGAATTCTGGCCAAGGTCAAGTGGCCGAGCGGCCGGAAACGAGGATTGGGCTTGCTACCTTCAAGATATTCCTGAGTGAAATAGCAACATGGGCTCGAGATGAGAAGATTGTCTCGAACGGCTTCCAGGCATGATACTAGCTCCACTCTTATTCAACCGCTAATCGTGATTCACAGGAACGGGTGGATAGAGAAGTTGCAGATCATGAGTTGATCGATCGAATATTTTTCTTTTGGGATTCTTCACGATGCGGAGCGTTATCTTTCCAGGTGAGAGCGTGTCAGAAGTAAGGGGAATACAGACACTAATACCGTTCATCCAGGACCTTGTCACCGGACTGAACGGAGTAATGTTCAATGATTTGATGGCGAACATCGAATGGTTCTTTACATTACATGATAAAGACAAGGACGGATTTTTGACCAAGGATGAATTGCTGATCCTGTCCGAGTCCATGCTCGTTAGTTCTTATTAGTGTCCTACTTCATGCGCTAACTCTGGATCAGTTCATCTTCCGGTATGAAGTGGGCGACGCATATCTTGGGGCGGTGTCGAGATTCATGACTAACGCTTTTGAATATGGCGATGCCATTCATGAAACGGAGAGATTAAAGACACCAGGAGAGGGAGAAAGCGAGAGACCTCAAGAATTAGGAAACAACCAACCATATCTCAACCTGGCCACGTGAGTAACAACTACTCTTGAATTCGGCACCTCATGCTGCCTTAGATTCCGCATGGTAGTTCTTGCAGATGAGATCCTCGAAAGTTTCTTCGAGACTGATCTCACTGCGTCCTTCCAACTTCAATCTATCCCTGACGGCCCCCTAGCAACCCCGAAGAGCGGATTCTTCGGCGGTCTTCTCTCAACCATTGTCACAGATGACAACGTCAAACGCTTCCACAAATTCAGCGATGATCTCGGCAAAACCATTGGCCAGCATCAAGTGAGTGACAACAACGAGTGACATTCTCCACAAATCTGATTATAAGGCTAGGTTGTCCATCGCCCGTCTATCGGTAGAATCGATCGGCCGATTGCTCTTCAAGAACCCAAAGCCCGCGAACCACTCTTATCATCCACTTCCCCTCGGCCCTCAGTATCCTCGGCATCATCCAGTACCGTCCTTGCCACACCCTCAGATTCCACACCATCATTATCCATATCCCCACCGGTACCTGAGAAGGATGTATCTCCTCCAGAGATCACTCCCCTATATCATGCTGCTGCTGCTGCTGTGATGGAAAGAACGCCGTTTGCGATTGATGACCCCCAAGATGATGATGATGACGACGACGACGACGAAACGGGTGAGGGCGACACTCACAATCCTGACGATAAAGTCATGGATGAGGTACTATTTGACTGCCGAAGGACTCGATGTGGATGAGCTGACGCTTTCCTAGGTCGATGCATTCCTGGAAGAAAACGACTCAGGTCTTACTGACGCTGACAAAAAGATTGCGAAAGGCACTGCATTCGATCTGCTTCGCTTCACTGTGGCTAATATAAATTTCAGATTTACTCTCCGCGCAACCCATTCGATGAACGTGTCACCCCTAGATCTGAACAAACTTGGGCGCAGCAAATCGCTCCTCAGGCGAAACGTCAAGAGCTCAATGATTATACGTTCATACTTCCTCTATTCGACTGTCCTCATCATCAAGAGTTGCTTCCACAGCAATATCGCCAACTCTATCTTCACTTGCTTCATCGTTCTCCGTCTCCTTGCCTTCGTCTCGTTTTAAGAAACCCGCTAACTGTTCAATGTGCTCCGAAACCTTAGAATTAAGGAATTAGTGTACAGGAGGATTAGGAAGAAATATCACAGCCGCTCACATTGTCTATTGTTTCCACTTCGTGGGCCCGACGGATGATTTGATAGGTCCCGTGTTGTCGGAGGAAATCTCTTCCCCAACGGGTAGTGCATAGCAGAAGTAATGTTTCGACGTGCATCAACCGCAAGCTGGTGTCAGGTTCCCGTTTTTTTGTTGATGGTAGAAATTGAAGGGAAGCGGGCAAGTCATCTTGTTCCTGGGGCTAATCAATTATCAATCAGTGTAGATGGCGGGAGACGAACATCGATGTCAAGCTCTTCTGGGCCAGCTAAAGGGAGTAGCAGATATTGTAGAATGTTGATTCCTGGAGCCTTCACCGTCGATGGTGGAACAGACACCAAATCCTCCTCGGGAGAGAGCAGAGCGCGGTGAGCATCTCTATGAAAGGCGCAATTTCTTGGGAAGTTATGTGAAACTTTGAGAGAGCAATCTTGTCCAGTGAAGGCTTACTTGATAGTGGATGAGATGCCTCCTCGACGAATAGTGTCCGGATGTTCGGTGAAGACTACTAACTTTGCCAGAGGAAATTCGAGAACATCGGCATTCATGGCTGATCTTGATGGCGTCAAAAGGAATGTTCGACCAGCAGGAGTCTGAACAGCAAAGGAGATAGATTGGTCGTTATGTAAGTACAAATGATCCTGACTCCAAAGAGAGCATGGCCCACCACGCTGACGTTGGCAAACACACTGGCAAGAAAGTGTAAAGAGCCATTTTTGGTACTTGGTCGATCGGATTCAGCTTCAGGAACGCTATTGGTAGGTGATCGTGCACGCTCTGTGAAGGCGTCAATCAATAAAGTCAAGGCGTCGATCTCGTGGATTTCGCCGTCCAATGGAGGCATAGGGTCGACGGAAGTAGCAGCTCGCGACATCATTGGGTAGATTTGTGGTGTGAGAAGAACAGGGATTTTGGTGTTCAGGAGAGTTGAACAGAATGCGGCATGTATGCTAAGATTGGAGAGGAGCATAGCAGCCATATCGGCGAGGGTTGAGAACGGGCTCTGAATCCCGATGAGCATAAGTTTGCGACACACAATATGTTTGGGCATACGATGGTGTAGGATATCAGGAATACAAGAAATGTAGGCTCGGAAAGCGGCGACAAAAGCAATGATGAGTCCGAAAGGTTCACGAGTGCTCTGAATGCATCATGGGCGATCGTCTGGATGATACACCACAGTTATAATTGATGGCTAGTCTGGCGATTATACGGATGGTGACGAACAAGTTGATCACGGCAGAGGAGTTTGAGATCCCTGATGACATCGGGGTCTTTGGTCTTGCTCAAGCCTGTACCCAAGCCAGAGAGGAATATGTGTCGATATTTCGACTCTTTTGGTGTATAGCCCACTAGGTTTTCAAGTGCGATCTGGCGTGCTTCTGGGTTTCTGTCGTGCAAGAAGGGAAGCAGGGATTGAAGCTGTTCATCCATTTCCGAGTTGAATTTCAAAGACAAAGCCTTCGTCGGCGTCGCACTTCGGCAATTGGGTTCGCGCTCAGGCTCGACCTCTGGTCTGCCGGCCCACACACCATGGACTACAATCAAACACGCTTCACGCAGCAATTCTTGAAGAAGTATCAGAAACAACCAGTCTCGTTCACAGTCCAGTTGTATCATGATTATTGGCTCTTGAATCAGGCCAAGTTCTTGTACAGCAACCAGGCCTCCGTATGCAGAACCACCGCTGGGAGTACACAATGCTAATTCGACCTCTAGGCTATTTTGGAAGATATCAGAGCGTTAAGAGTTCCAGTGGATTTCTTGGAAATATTCGATGAAGCGAAAGTGCCATTCTATGAAGGTCTGAAGTGGCATCCGCTGGGAGAGCGCGGCCTTCATTGACTGATTTCTTCAGGCCGTCTCATTGTGGAGCTATTGGACTGGCGTTCACCGCACCGCGTCAAAGCTCTGGTTGAGAAACCAGAGTCGCATCGCGTTGTCCTCCATCCAAACGAGGAGACGTTGTGGGCCGACATCTGTCTCCTGAACAGCAAGCGCGAACGGAAGTTTACAGATCGCGAAGCTATTGAGATCGAGGCTGCAGTCATCGTACGGATACCTTCTTTATATAAATCAGCACTTTGAGTCACTGACGGACTACCCATAGAATGCCACCGCCCCGCCACTCTGCCTGGATCCAGATGTCAATCTTACTCGAATCGTGAACACGATTCTCAGAGCGTCTTCTCCGACCATCCCAGCTTCACTGAAACGCAAGCAACTTGCTCTAGATCCTGAAGAGGACGAAACCGAGAGAGCGAAACGAGCACGAATCATGCAATTCATGAACCCTCGTTATGGCAAACAGCAGCCTCCGCCTTCGTATGACTCAATACGTTTACTGTTGTCATTGCTTACGCGTCGTTACAGCTATAAATTATTCCAATATTTCGGTCCCAAGAAGTACGAAATGGCCCAACATAATACTCAGCCACCCATCGCTTCTCAACCTCAACCTCAGCCTCAGCCTCAAGCGCAACCTCCAAATCAAGTTTCACAGCAACCACAACCTCACCCGCCCCCGCAGTTTCAGGCCCCACAGGCCCCCACTCCTGTACCCGCGACCTCTCCCGTTAACCCGAGTGCAACGGCGCCGTCTGCCCTTCCCCAGCACAGCGCCGTCACAAATGTCGTCGCAGCTCATGCGACCCCCGCTGGTCGCTCTGCATCTGTTGCGACGTCGCCTGGGACGCCTCACATCGAGAGAGCTCCTAGTGTAGCCGCCAGTATACACAGCGTGGCGGATGAGACGAAAAAGAAAGGAAAGGCCGCTGGCAAGAAGAAACCGGAGGCCGACGCAGCGAGTCCAACTAGCGTCGCCCCAGCCAAAGCTAAGAAGAAGGGAAGTCTCTCTCCCGTCAAGACCAGCGCATCGCCTCAGATCCCAGCCACTACCCTGCTACGTGAACAAAGTGTCGCCTCACCTGCCGGATCCGCTTCAGCCCTTACGCCCATCCGTCCGGCTAGTACAATGCCGGTTGAAGAGACGAAGAATTTAGCAGGCACTCCTACACAACCTGCGAAAAATTTGGCACCTCTGGGCAATCCAGCGGTAACTACACAGGAAAACACGGTCAACAGAACGCAACAATTCCATCCTCAGCCTACCTCTGCACAAAACTTCCAGCCACCTGCGCTTGGTGCCCAGTTTCTGCATCCTCCGCCTGCTCCCAATGCCCGAAGGAAAATGCCCAACGGGATGCCGAATGGATATCCACCCAATGGAAACCAACTCATACCACAGCCGAACGGACAACCTTCACAACGGCCTATGGTTGGTCCTCCAGGGCAGCATATGGCAAACATGTATCCCCCGATACACTTCCCTCAGATAAGGGGTGCACAAGCAGGACCGGGAAACATGATGGCTCGGTTCAACGGAACCCCTCTTCCAAACGGTACCCAGCTTAATCAACCGATCACCGGACAAGGGAGCTCGATGGTAAACAATCAGGCTCTTTCCAGAGCCAGTCCCCATCTAGCAAACCCAGCCATCCTACGAAACGGTTCCCCAGCGAATGTCCAGTCGATCGCCAGACACGGCAGCCCTATGCTCGGCGCTCCACAGTCAGCTCAACTGAATCGCAGTCCAATGCCAAATCAGCCTCAAATGACGCCTATGCAACAGCCAACGATGGAGCAGTTGAACCAAATGGCTCGTCAGCAACAGCAACACCATCGAATGATGATGATGCAGGCTAACGGCGCAGCTGGGCAGCCAAGACTCGCCATGCAGCAGCCCGATGGTACCAACGGGATGAACGGGATGATGAACGGTCCTGGTGTTCCTGGACATCCTTACTTCTATGGAATGAACATGACTCCTGCCATGATGAATCAAGCTTGGATGAGACAGGCTGCTGCAAATGGTGTTCGCCCTAATCCTGCGCAGATGCAACAGCAATTGGCAGCCGCTCAGAATCAACAAGCCCAGACCCAAGCAATGCGAAACGTCGCGGGGAAGCGTGTTCCGGGAAGATAGCACTGGTATTTTTTCTTCTGTATTATATTGATTGTATTTATACTGCTCTTGTTTCGTGCTATTGGTCTCATCGCTTGTAATATTTCATGGAGATTTTGGATCCTATACACTTTGTTGATAAAGCTCTAACTATCGGCTATCTTAATCTCAGATCTCGTCGGACCTATCGGACATGCTTCAACAAAACTTTTGAAATCTAGGTGTGCCTGACTTGAACTCCACATTACTGCAACGATGAGCGCACCCATAGGTTTATTTTCGTGCATCACCTCCAGAATGATTAGTGTTGACTCCGTCGTCTAGCTTTGCTCTCTGTCTACGACAAGACTAATTTGCTTGATTTGGCGAATGGACTCAAAGGGCAAGGCTTCCGACTGATTGGATCTGGAGGAACGGCGAAGATGATTAGACAGGCAGGTATCAAGATCGAGTAAGCAACAGATTGCAAGTTATATTGCAGATCAATATTGATCGATGTCAGAGATGTGGCCGACGTCACAAAAGCTCCTGAAATGCTGGGAGGTCGCGTCAAAACTCTACACCCTGTTGTACACGGAGGTGATTATTCTTCAAATCGCACACAGTAATTCCCCCTCACCATGTTCACACATTCCCTAGGCATCTTGGCTCGAGATATCTCATCAGACCAGGCGGATCTCTTGCAACACTCGATTGACCCCATTTCAGTCGTTGTCTGCAACCTCTATCCCTTCGAAGCGACCATTGCCAAGCCAGATTGTACGATTGCAGATGCTGTAGAAGAGATCGACATCGGTGGCGTCACCCTGCTACGCGCGGCAGCCAAGAACCATGCTCGTGTTTCGATTTTATCAGATCCCGCCGATTATAGCAAGTTTTTGGACGCTCTGAAAGCTGGGAATGGAAAGGTGGACGAAAAGCTGCGAAACACCCTTGCCTTGAAGGCCTTTGAGATGACATCGAATTACGATGAAGCGATCAGCGACTACTTCCGACAACAATATTCCAGTGCCGACAGCACAGAGGACGCACAGCGCATTGCTCTTCGGTATGGAGCGAATCCTCATCAAAAACCCGCCCAGGCATTCGTGACTCACGGCACCTTACCTTTTAAGGGTATGCATTTTCTTCGATTTGACTCTTCACACCTGATCAGTCGATCCAGTTTTGTCGGGGTCACCCGGATATATCAACTTACTCGATGCCCTCAACTCCTATGCACTTGTATCAGAACTTCAAGAGGCTCTCAACCTTCCGGCAGCGGCTTCTTTCAAGCATGTTTCGCCGGCTGGAGCAGCCGTTGGAGTAGACCTCGATGAGATTGAGAAGAAAGTCTATGGTGTCGATGATCTGAAGGAGTCCTTGACGCCCCTTGCCTCTGCCTACGCACGCGCACGTGGTGAGTATAGCTCATGAGCCACTTTTCTGCGGAAACTCAATCGTGTACAGGGGCCGATCGCATGTCATCTTTCGGTGACTTCATCGCCTTGTCCGGGGAGTGCGACGTTGCAACAGCGAAAATCATCTCACGAGAGGTATCGGACGGCGTTATTGCTCCAGGGTACACGCCCGAGGCGCTCGAAATTCTGAAGAAAAAGAAGGCAGGAAAATACTGCATCCTTCAGGTTCATACCGCTGTTTATCTGTCTATTACGATTCTCACAAGCGTGTAGATGGATCCTACCTACGTCCCTTCCACCATCGAGACCCGTCAAGTTTACGGCATCTCATTACAGCAAAAGCGCAACGACGCCAAAATCAATCCGTCTGTGTTCACCAACGTTGTGAGCAAAAACAAAAACGTGCGCGAATTCTTGACTCTGTGGAACGTCTTGACTAAAGCCTACCAAGATAACGCCCACCGGGATGGTCGATTTGATCGTCGCAACCTTAGCACTCAAATACACTCAGTCGAATAGCGTTGCGTACGCTACTCGGGGAGCCATTGTGGGAATCGGCGCAGGGCAGCAGTCGCGAATCCATTGCACACGACTGGCTGGCACCAAAACCGACATATGGTGGCTCAGACATCACCCAAGAGTGCTGAATCTCCCATTCAAATCAGGCATCAAGAGAGCGGAGAAAGCCAATGCTATAGACCTCTTTGTGACTGGGGAGCCCTTGGAAGGGCTGGAGAAGGAACAGTGGGAATCTATGTTTACGACCGTTCCTGAACCTCTTTCACAAGAAGAGAAGGTTGCTCATGCAGCCTTGCTCAAAAATGTGGCGTGTTCTAGTGACGCGTTCTTCCCGTTCCCCGATAACGTCCATCGTGCAAAGAAAAGCGGAACACAATTTTTGGCTGCCGCTTCAGGAAGTGTAATGGATGCTGAATGTATCAAAGCAGCGGATGAACATCAAATCGTCTTCGTTCACACTAATCTTCGTCTTTTCCATCATTAATGTCTAGAACAGTAATTTGTGTATGAATGTATCAGATGGCTCAAGCCTGTCTTTTTCCTCTCTGCCGTTGGATAGTCTCACCCCAAGACTTGACCTCTGGATGCACAATCAGTGGCAGACTGTGATCGAAGAACGTCTGTAGATTTTTGTGGTGCGCGGTCTCATACTCATCGGCTAAAGGAGGAAGTTCGGTATGGTGTAAGATTTAAGATGTCCTTACTGACCTTGGCAAGCCATTTCGAAGCGATCAAGGTCTAGAAATGATGAAAGGGGCCTTTAGACCAAAACTGTGAACGCACCTTTGACAAATTTGGCCTCGGGTGACAGTCTTTCTTCGTATTCCTATCGAACACGAGTCAGATTATGAGCATAGAAGGAGGACGCGATATTTCATACCTTCCACAAGGCATAGATGCGCTGAGCAGGAGCACTAGAAACCCCTTAGCCCTTAGCTTGAAAGTTTGCTCATCAGTGAACGGGCTCACCTATCATGGAGCATCGTACGGCAAAGGTTTTCCATGGCTCCCTGTGGACCAGCATATAAGACTGGGGAAACCTGATACATGCTGCCCTACAGCCTCTAGTCGATACTTTTCCTCTTTGGTGAAGCCTTCCTCGGGCGTGATATCTCCCACTTGGGCTTCAGCTAAGTCATGCACTAGACATAGCATAACGCATCTATACGCATAAGAATAAGTCAGAGGACAAAAACCGACTCGGATTAGACATACTTGCTGATATCAAGGCTGGTGTCTTCACTGCACATGGCCAGCATAGCCATTCGATACATATGATCAGATATACTACCGGTGAATTAGCTGATAAACTCTTTGGGCCCAGTGAATGGATATACCTTTCCGCATTTGAGACCTATGACAGTTCAAAAAGATGCGTCTGAAGAATGAACATCACATGCAGAGTTATTAACCCATCCAGTTCTCTTTTGCGTCTGCAAAGTACGTTAGCAAGAAATGCACCACGCACAGACTGCACGATGACCTTCAAACGTTCTAGTATATGGAAAAATGCAAGTCTGTCCAGATCTTTGTCCCCTTGGCTCACGTACGCAAGAGGAAATGTTCGCGAAGTGGTTACAGACGCCATGGGTCACGGTCGGCAGATAAAATAGTCGCCGGACAAGCTCTTTCTAGGCTCAGTCGGCTGACTAAGCAAGTTTTTTCTGAAAACACCAATGTCAAGTAAGTTTCTCACAGCTCTGTTCCGGAATGAAGACTCATTGTTTCTAGAACCTAGCTTGTTACAACAGATTGCAGAACTCGAGAACAGTGCGCCTGCAGGTGAGCTTGATCGATCGTCATGTCTCAGCTTGCTGACCCGTTATTGCAGAAGCAGATCCCGAAAACTCGTACGGCGTTGCCGAGCGTGTCGGACGAGATGGAGGCGAGGGAGAACAAAATGTAGGAAGAGAACATTATGTGGAAGTAGAGTGCGTCACCAATTCTGTTGTAAATGGAGTACCGTACTTACCCGCCCAAAGTACTTCGACTCTTCGCAAACGTTTGGACATAGTCTCAGATCCCAAGTATGAAGGTGTACGTGTTTCTAGGAAAGACATTATGGAGGACGATGGCGATGAATCTGGTGATGATGATGGTGCCCAAGACGAGGAGGACGAGGACGAAGTGCCCACTTCATCGGCCGAAGAGGAGCCGGAGGAAGAAATCGCGCAACATGAAGACGAGGAAGCAGATAGTGGCACAGACAACATTACGAAGGTCCAATTCTCCACTTCAACACAAGAAAATGGCAGGGTCGGGTCTGTTCGCCTATCATCGACTGCAGAGAATATCGCAACACCTACAGCTTCTGGAAGAGAGCCCGATATCGTCAAAGGAAAAGCGATATCTCGTCAACTAGTGAGAAAATCCTCATTAAACTTTGGTTCACGCTCTCATGACTTGAAACAGACCATCTGGAATAGCTTACTCGATGCACGCATCAAAATACAGAAAGCTATTTCGCTATGCAACACTTTACCCGAGGTTAGCACACCTTTTTACACGAAATAAAATGATACTCATGTCTCTTAGCCATCTGAATTAGACACCCACCTGTCTCGGACAGAAGCCCAAGACCCTCTCCGACGTCTGCTTGACGAAACTCTCCTGCTGTCCGAAGACCTTTTTGACCTCCAAGAAAGGGTTCTCAATTCCAACGAATCGATTGAGCTGCCCCCTCGAAAGCGACGACGACTCGACACAGACGACTCTAATCCGGATTGGGAGGAGATACTAACAGAATCAATGCAGGACTGGACTGCTTTGGAAGTCTGGTAGGTCGTCGACCATTCGCTGGTGTCTTTAATCTAACTAAATGTTACAGCTCACATCCTCACCTCATCCGTACTCTTCATAAATGGTCGACGAAAGTCAATTCAGTGGCCCCGTCTGCCTTATTGCCCTCCTCTCGCAATGCTTTCCGTTCCAATGCTTCAACCCAATTACGAGGCGTGGCAGAAGTGTTACGGGATGATAGAACAGTCGCTAAATCACGGGTACCACGGGGAGAGGTTCGAAGGATCGGACATGCCGAAGAGCCCTTAGATCCCGGGTCTGTAGAACTGGACGGTTTCTTCGAGGATGGCGACTTCTATCAACAGATGCTTAGAGATGTCATTGACAGCAAAGGCGGATTGTCAGGTAATTTAAAAAGATTATCCTTCGTATGGCGTAGATCTCATACCTTCATAGGGGGCTCTACGGACATTAACGATAGGCCAAAGAAGATCAAGAAGAAGGTGGACACAAAGGCTAGTAAAGGTCGAAAACTACGGTTCGTGTCCAATGAGAGGCTCAATTTGGAACTAATATCATGACTAGATACGACGTTCACGAAAAGTTACAACACTTCATGGTTCCCGTCCCAAATGCCACTGGTTGGCACGATGAGCAGATTGATGAGTTGTTCTCGTCACTGCTAGGGCGCACCGAGGAGGTTGTCAGCAAGGCAGATGGTCTGAATCCACTGAAAGATGGCTTCCGGCTTTTCGGATAGTTGATGATATGCATGTAGAAGTGACCCAGACTGTCTGTTTTGAGAGCTTCGTTACTAATACGATACAATTGTTCGGGTATCATCAGATGGAAAGGAAGACAGATAATACATAGATGGATGTAAATTTAAGAAAGTGGGGGAAAGCAAAGAAACCGTCAGCAAATGATACAACCTGAACTGCCTGAAGATGACCCCGCACCCTTGGCCCCGCGAGAGCTGATAGCCACGCGAGCGGACTCATAGAAAACTTCGTTGACTCCCCTATTATGTTTCGCACTGCATTCTGTAAAACACAGCATGCTGTTAGGATACTCGGGCGAGAGTGAAACGGTAACAGTCACGCACCGAGGTAGCGAGACGCTCGTATTCGTCGTGCTACTGCCAGCCCTTCTTCATACTGAACCGTTGTTTTGCCGTAGCGTGCTAATCGATCTCGCACATTGCGATCGTCTCGAAGGTCGCATTTCAGCGCTATATTCATTCTGTCAATGGGCATCCTGAAGCGGAATGATGGTGCACCCACCGACAAGAACTAACTGGAGGAGTGATGAGATCACGCGAAGCTGCTCTGGAACGAATATGAGCTCACTTTGACGCCTGGACAATGCTCTACAATTTCATCAATCCACTACGAAGACTCGGTCAGTTCCTGTCTCCCTAGGCATTGAGATGAACTTGCCCACTTTCGTCTCAATATTTTCTAGTGATGTGGGGTTGTCGACCTGATATATGATATTTAGTGCTCATGCTCAGCGTGTTGATTGAAAGGCGTACTGAGAAGCAAAGCATGACGACGTGGGTTTCGGCATAAGAGAGCGAGCGCAGTCGATCGAAGTCTTCTTGGCCTGTCAAAACGTCCAGTGTATGGGCAACAAAACAAGGCTGAGTCATTGAAGCGACGGACCAGCAGTATCCCAAAGACTAAGCTCAACCAGTTGTCCATCAATCGTCAAGTCTTGAACGTAGTTCTCGAAGACTGTAGGTTCGCTGCCATTGGCTTGCGTTGAGTGAAAGGGATGCGGGATTTCTGAGCCACAGGCTCACTATACTTGTGTGAAGAACCCCCGGGTGAAGACGTTCAGTAACGAGGTCTTCCCACAAGCACCGTCTCCGCACACGACTGCCTTGCGTTGCAACTTGAAGGGAGCTGTGCCTTAGATGAGTTCCGAGTGACAGTTCGAAAGGACGCACAGGTCGCCCACGCACGAAAGCGGGGCCAGTCTCTGCCGTCGACGACGAAAAACAGAAGGGCATTGCGTTGGGTAGAGTGAAAGGTGAGAGCAAGTGCTTTTGGGCGAACTTCTCCGGACGAGTACAGAAATTGCCGACGCGGTGTACACGTTCCTATTCCGGTCCCGATAACATAGCTTTTTGTATACGAACATCAATAAAACTCTATTCTCTATGAAAGCAAAAAATGCGACGGGAAATGACAGCATCTATGACTAGCAATGACTACGATAGCATGGTAATATCTTCTATAGGTCTAGCGATTATAAAGCAAATCTAGATCGGTTAGCTACAAAACTTGGTCAGTAAAATGTCGAACACCATCAAAGTTGAGGGCTAACCAAGCAGGAACTGTTAAAGGGATCTTCACGGTCGTCTAGAAACAGGGTAAGAGGGTCTCTGATAAGACACATCCTCGCACTCACGGCTAAGCCCTACACAAATAAAGATTAAACATTTATCAAAGGGTTATCGATCAAGCTTACCGAAAGACTCGTTTCTTTATATTTCACGCTCATATCCGTCGCGGTCAATCTCATTGCCTCGATAGCTTCGTCTAATGTGACCCTGTAGATCCCGTCAGACGCCATGGCAAGCTGCCCGGCGGTGACCGCTTTTACGGCTAATTAACCGAGTTAAACTTCATGGATCAAGAGTAGTGGTTTCTGGATGCTGACCTCCGAGACTGTTCCGCTCCTGGTTGTGTTGTTAGACTTGCTAACATCAATTTGGCGATGACTCACAATACATGGCACTTGCACTAGACCATCAATAGGATCACAAGTCAAGCCTAAATTGTGTTCAATGGCAATCTCTGCAGCCTTCAAGGGGGTCAGGATACAGAGTGGGGTCCTCGTATCGAATCGATTATACCTGAAGCACGATCTCTGGAGAGGCTGGGACCGGTGTTAGTACAAGTCACGGTACAGCAGATAGCTTCAGACACACCTCCCATGCAGGCAGCATACCCGGCCGCTGCCATAGAGCACGCAACTAAAGCAAGGTCAAACACCCACTTATGACACTAAGATGTCTGAATGCATACCTCCGACTTCAGCTTGGCATCCTATGAGAGTATTCGCAGAGTGCAAGAAACAAAATTGAACAAATACATACCCCCTTCTGCAGCTGAAATAGTGGCGCCTCGCTTAAATAACATCCCGATCGCCTGCGTGTTTCGTGAAGGCTATTTCAACAGATGCTGTAGTCGAAGCTTACCGAAGCTGTGAGTAAGAAAGTAACAACGGACTTCTCCGGGTCATCACTGATGAACTGTAACCCATTGTCGATAAATCGAGAATTCCAGTCCATAAAGCACCCACTTCAACGATATATTTCAAGACTGCCGGGATGATACCAGCCGCTCCGTTGGTAGGACTCGTAACTATTCTGCCGCCACTGGCATTAACTTCGTTGACAGCAATTGCGTAGCATGACAAGAAATCCATCGCGGGGAAGACGGTCTTGCGCTGTTAACTCCCAGTTATCTTTCAACCTATCACGTGGAGGCAAAATGACCACAAACCGGTGGCATGGGGAGGATAGCATGATCTAAAGCTCCAATCACACGTGCAGGTCTGGCACCGGATGCAAGGCTCCGACCTCCACTGAAGGATGAGTCATCGTCGACGTCTTCCTTCCTGGCTTCCTCGTGTTGGGAGCCAGGAGGTCCCTCGATGGACCCACTAATGGTGTCACCGGACGTGATCAGCGAAGGTCCGGAACTTGAAATACCCGGATAAAACCTGTTGTTCCTCAGCATAGCTTACTGAGGGGTACGCGATCGCCGTTACTTACCCTCGCATCAGTCGACGGTAGAGGGCAGGTGCTCTTCGACGCAGTCCTAACCGGCCTGGCAGGGTTCTTTCGGCTGTTGTCACCCCGGTTCGAATGCATTCGTCCATGACACGCCATATCGTCATGATCTACACCGGGAAATGATACATAAACCAGAATAATCCGCAGTAAATCTTGCATACCTTTTCGCGAATTTGCCTGTCCGTCATATGGAAATGCTTTTCATTGTCATAGACAAGCTGTGCGATAGTCATCTATATGGCTGTCCAGTCAGAATTCTCAGTGTGTAGCTGAATGGTACATGCATACATTGTGCTTGCGGGTAAGGTTCAACAGGCTGTCCCCGGAATGAAACAAGAAGGGGGGCATATTGGGGTCTTGAGGAGGTACTTTGAAGTCGGTGGCCCCATCGTCCTTTGGACTGCCGATTGCATGATCAGGCTCGGAAAGGCTGTGAGATTGGGCCAATCGGGCCGGATCGATCTTCTTCTTGTCGACACCTTTGTAGAACAGATTCTCGTCGACTAAAGGAATTGACATCAATGATCCTCTAGTGACATAATAGTGAGAGCGTACTCTTAGTTTTGTCGTTCACCACAAATCCTCCTCCTACGCTAGTCGTATATGGCTGTCAGTAAGGTAATACGGTTTATAGGCTGAGCAGACCTGAAGTATTCATTGGTGGCCAGCAATTCGCCTTGACTTCCGAAACACGAAAACCTCATACCATTCGGGCTGTAAATGTAACGTTAATAGACCTTCAGCTTGAAATGAGGCAATTTATTTACTGTGTCTTGAGAACCTGGTCCCATCTCCAGATCATATCGCGGTCCATGTCATAATGAACATGATGAGTGCCGTTCAACACTAAAGACTTGTTGGACAGAATCGCCTCGTAACGCGATGGGATTGTGCCGGTGGATATCGTTTCGGGGTCTGAGCCTTCAAGGCCAAGAAGGATGGCTTGCGGAGTGTGATGCCTACGGAAAATCTTATGAAAGGGACGTAGACATTGAGTGGCACATACCCTTTCCCTGCGGCAGAGTCGACACATTATTGCTAGCACATTTACAGCGAGACGCACCTGTTGCTGCCAAAGAACCGTATCTGCCACCCGGACGCGATATTAGCACTCTGGCTGTGCTACTGCGCCAAAAAGGTCCCACATCTGAGACTCACAGTGTGATCTTGATCATGTGCACTTTCTCCAATAACCCCAGCTCCTCTAAATCCGTAACGAAAATCTTTCCAGCACGCATAGGCCCAACAGTATGCGAGCTAGATGGTCCAACTCCAATGGAAAAGAGATCGAACGTTGAAATGACGGCATGTTCTGCTCTGTTCAACGTCGCGCTGTTGTCTGGCTCCTCGTCGTGTGGGACAGCCGATGCGAGATATGACAGTCTGGCCACAGGAGGCTGATATGGGCGACGAAGGGTCGTTCGGGGTATCCTAAACCGCGTCGATCGACGTAGAAGCGAGTTCATCGCGTTCAAGTCTCGTCAAACAGTCAAAACAACGGCAAAGGCGCGTCTCTTCCTCATGACGATGTCAACATCGCGAACAAAAATCCAGATACTCACACTTTGTCGGTTGACCTCAGAGGTTCATTTCTAGAATAAAGTTCATGACAGCTATCTTTCATTCCTGCGATACAGAAGAGTGGTAGCACTCGCATGCCGTACCCTCCTCTTGGTTCGTCCCTCATTCACTTGCTGATACCAGACATGATATTGTCCATTCTCTATTTCACAGGCTCTTGAATTCCATGGTCGTCGACCCCTTTTCATACATCAACATTTTTACGTGATGGCCGAGTAAAGGGGTCTCGACGAACCTCATGCGGGACAGCGGCCATTCTCAGGGGACTGGCATTTCTCAGGAAACCACCCTGATCGTCTATCTTTCTCACGTCAACGAACATAACTCTACTCGGGTGCCTACTTGGGTCTTGATGCACGACTCTCTGCTCGGACCTGGACGTTCTCAGCCTGAACTAGGAGCTCTCGAAACCAAACTGGTCGTCTACACGCCTATCTACTGTGCCGAGCGAGCCAACTTTGTTCTCTTCAGGCTGTCCATCGGCATATGGACATCCTCAGCTAAAGTGAACCTCATCGTAGCTCTGAGCTGGAGGGTGGTGGTTTGTCTTTGAGTCTTGTATGACCCTCCCTCCCGTCGGCGGTTTCCCCTCGTGTCGATCGTGGTTGCGCTCGCCGCCAGTATCCCGTATGTCGGTGGATGCACTAAAGGGAGGACGGGTCGGCTGATTCATCATACCCGCTGCGAGTACTCACCGGCTGGCAAATGCCCTAGATACCCAAAGTACTACTCTTGGGATATTCCACTATGGCCTCAGCTTCCTCGTCATTCGGAGAAACTTCATTTTCGAGGGACGCGTACGCTGTTTGCTCCCAAGAAGCCCCGTTCATTCGAGTTAACCCTTGGACCTAGCTGGCGACAGCAAGTAACGTTTTAGAGAGTTCTCGCGTGCATTCAATTGCGAGCTAATCAAGACGCCGACGAAGGTGAATGCACGCCTTCCCAATTCCGTTCACGGGATGAACTCTCTTTCGATGATCGTTGACGTCGATATACTCGTATTTCGATTTCCCCGCGACGGTTGTGATCTTTGTGCCTGGGTCCGGCTGAGCTCATCGAATCACCTCATTTTAACCCAGTAGCCTGACGCAACCTCGGATATATGCAGACGGGCCCTCTTGCCACTGTCCACGACGTTGAGGAGTGGTCGTCGGAAGAAACCGGAATGAGTCGAATTTCTTGCTCTATTCCGTTCTGAGAGCATGTCCGTCTAGCAACGATCACGGATTCATTCTGATGTACTGAGGACGATAGATTACAATCTTGATACTGAAACACATATTCATGATATGATAGGAGGTGAAGTAAGATCAGAGTTGGGCGAGAGTGATGGCTTGATCGAGATACTATACTAAATGCGTGTGCGGACACGCTGCGAATGTCCATTTGGAGTAGACGAGCTGCCTTACTCTCCTTGACTACAGCTGCTATTCCGTCGATAATCCTGCAGTTGACACGAATATCTGAGGCCCAAGCCTGGCATCTCTCGAATTGATTGGATCATAGTTTAAGACGCCTGGTCCAAACAAACCACGCGGGCGAGTGCACGGCGACCACCAGCCCATCTCTGCCCTGGAGCGCAGAGCGTCCTCGTTGCCCCAGTGAGGCATCCCAGTCACATCTTTCTCATTCCCATATATCTCCCTCTTCATTCCAAGTCATCGTTCGTCCCAGCATCTGGCAATGTCGGGCGACTCCCCCCGTCCATCGACCTCTAGCAGAGGAGAACCAGATCGAACTCACCCGCCGACAACAACCACTGCCCGTATGGCTGCTTCGACCTCACAAACACCCGCAGTCGTCAGCTCTCATACGACACCAGAGGCGGCTATAGCAGCTGCCAATGGCGACCTGAGAGTTGCTCTTGATAACGCACTGAACGAACGCAATATGCTCTCGAATCAGAATGCCCAGCTTTGGAAGCTTATAGAGAAGCAGCGAGACGGCTATGCAAACGTCATGCGGGAGCTGGAGCGTGTTAGAACAGAGCGCGACAGAGCTTTGGGCAAGCGAACTGCTTTATCGAACCACTCCAGTACCGCCCTCAATCATTCAGACTCTCCACAAAGACCCCGCCGTAATCTCGTCAGACACGCCTCAGATGAACCAGGTAGCGTAGTCGTGTAGCACCGTTTGCCGATAGCGTACTTACGTCTGTGTTTAGTATCGCCTAGACAAAGTGCAGTAGAGCCTGCGGGTCCTTCATCGCGACAAACTGATCTTCTGCGACCGTCGTCCTCCAAGACTATCTTAGGTTCGACACCACAAGCACCCGAACCTTCGAATCCCCGACCTCACTCTCCCCTCGCTGTCCCACAGAGGACAGAATCCGAACCGAAGCCATCGACTTCTCGAACCCCTTCCCCATCTCCAACGAAGCCTCTGCAGATCAACAAAGACAGAGATCGCACCTCTAGTCCTCAATCTGGTCCCGAAAACATTGGTGCTGCGTCAGCATCAGAGACCACTGCGGCACCCGCCTTACCCGTCCAAACTCCCCGCCCTTCTCCGAACTCGACCTCAACTCCAGTATCCGCGTCGTCGACGACAAGCTCCAAATCCGTACCTCCATCTCCTCAGCCGCCACCCCTTCCGCCTCCCGTCATTTTGGAACCTCCTGTCGCGCTCTCTCCACCACCTGCCAATAAGAGGAGTGTATCCCGGGATAGTCGAATCAGTCTGCCGCCAGAAGCGCGTCAGTACATTGCCAACATGCAGGACTCCCCTGTGGCATCTCCTGAAACTCTGTATCCACGCACTGCGTCTCCAGAGAAGCCTACGCGGCCGGTCCCGACGTATCCACCGGCATCTCACTTCAGAGAGGTGGCAAAAGCAGCCAACGCCGAAGCTACTCTTCCGCCTTCACTGTCCATCACTACACCCCCGTCCCTGCCATCGTCGACATCGCATGTCTCTCCTCTTTCTTCCGTGCACCCTTCTCCCATCTTCCCTACCTCTTCGTCCTCTAACACGACTCCCAACCAGGGTCCCGTCGTTCTCCTCCCTACTCAACCTCCCTCCTCTGCTCCTCTTCCCGCTCCTTCCGCCCCTTCACGTAGTTCTCAGTCTGCTCCTGCAAGTGCCGCGTCATCGTCGGGCCATCTTCCCTCTGGGACCCTGCAGCAACCATCGCAACCTTCAACGACCGAGAGATCAAGACCTCAGGACTCGGAGCGTGAACCAGAATCTCCTCCTCACAGCCCGCCCACCATCTACACTCCCGATGATGTATCTCCTTTCTCGGACCTGGACGATACGGCTTCTCTCGCAACACAGTCGGAGCTTACACACGCCGAGACTGTCGAGACAGATACCCAGACCCTATTCACTCCTTCCAACTCATCTGACATCGAGAGGGAATATCAAGAGCCGAGAACACGACCACCTCCAGTGCCTCAGACACCACAGCACGGAGAGAGCTCGACCGCGTCTCGTCCGCCCAGATTGCATGCCAGCGACCTCGCGACCACTCGTGTCCACGTCACAGGCTCGAATATCCGTGCCAATGAGCGTGGTAAAGAGGTGTTGTCATTCGTCATTGAAGTGCGAATCAAAGGCAGGGAACCTTGGAGAGTGGAGAAACTGTACAACCATGTCACTGCTCTTGACGCTCGCGTTCGAAGTGTATTGGACAGGCATCAGCTGAAGAAGATTGCGAACCTTCCGGATAACAAGCTTTTCAAGGACAATGCCCCCGCGAAGGTCGATCAACGGAAAGCGACTCTCGAGCATTATCTGCAGAGCATGATCAGTGCGCCTGTGAAAGATAAGAAAGAGATATGCAGTTTCTTCAGTACCGATATCATCAGGGAAACCATGGTTCCGGTTGTTCAGTCCGGTTATAAGGAAGGATACCTCACCAAGAGAGGCAAGAACTTTGGCGGATGGAAAACTAGGTATTTCGTACTCCAAGGCCCTGTATTGGAGTATTATGAAAGCGTACGTCATATATATCATTTGCGTCGGATTTCATCGCTAACTTTTCCTCTTCATCTAGCGTGGTGGCACGCACCTTGGTTCCATCAACATCACGAACGCTCAGATCGGAAGACAGCAGAAAACGCCTCAGGGCCGTGAGTCTGAAGATGAGAACGAATATCGGCACGCCTTCCTCATCATCGAGGCGAAACGTGGTCCGGGCGGTCAGCACACTCGTCATGTTTTGTGTGCTGAAAGTGATCAGGAACGTGACGCCTGGGTGGAGGTACTTGTCCGTTATGTCATGGGATCCTACGACGATTCTGTCATGAGCATGGCGATGTCGAACGCCAGTCTTCCAGCCTTTTCATCTCCTCAGACACCCTACTTGACAGAATCGATCTCCAATACGAAGGACAATCACTATTACCCCACTTCATCTCAGCCTTTGACTCCACGCAAAGGTTCTCGCAGCATGAACAAGGATGATATAGCCAAAGGCTCGGCCATACCCATCTCCCATCTTCCTGCAGACCCTCAGAACGCGAAGCTACTACAAAGTGCTCCAATTCCCGGGGACTTGACCGCTTCCTCGAGTCCGGGTCTTTCCCCTCTAGACAAGCTTCCCACCGATCTGAATGCGGCTCGGCGCATAATGGAACGTGGTCATCACGGGACGCATGGGAGTGGTGGCAGCGGCGACGTGGGGCTGTCCAATTCACTGCCTTCCTCTTCACCACTAGACACTATTCCATCCTCCAGCCACAATTTGGTCTCTCAACGGTCCAATTCTGAGCTCGGTCATTATCCTGATCTCAAGGAAGCAAGAACACCAGCCGGCGCTCTCCTTGGTTCGACGCCGACAAGGCCGGAACGATCCGCTCACAGACAGTCCTACATGCCAACGCTCACTCCCAATCACAAGCAGCCATTAGAACGTCCTACTACACCCGACCCCCCTCAATCGACTCATGCGCACCACATTCATTCACACTCTCATCCGAATACCAGCAGGGCTGATCTGACGAACATGAACCGTGTCAAGATTTCTGGTCCGATCAACGGCACGCCTATTCCCTCTGGCTTCAAGTTCGGTGCCAAGGATACAGCGGAGGCCAACGGCCAAGCACACGACCATCAGAACAACGATCGTGATCGTGATCGCAAAGGGAAATCTAGCGGTACCTTCTGGCGTTGGAAAAGCGATAAACCTGGCGCATCGAGTACTAGCTCGATTGCACCTGTAGGTGTTGCACACGCCGTCTTCGGTGTGCCTCTTCAGGATTCTCTGGCCGTTGCGGAGATTGCCAAGTTGCCCGCTATCGTTTTCCGATGCATCGAATATCTGGAGAAGAACAAGGCTGAGCAGGAGGAGGGTATCTATCGTCTGAGTGGCAGCGCCGCAGATATCAAAGCCCTTAAAGACCGCTTCAACGCAGGTGCGTATCCTATCCCGTTGATACATATCCCCAACTGACGAGGTATCTGTAGAGGGCGATGTCGAGCTTCTCAAGGTCGAAGAGATGCGAGACCCACACGCTATCGCCGGACTATTGAAGCAGTACTTGCGAGACCTTCCCAGCAGTATCTTAACACCCGCATTGCACATGGAGTGCGTTGGGGTAATGAGTGAGTCGTTCTATTACTCTTCCCGAACGTAACTGACTCTCCGCAGCGCAATACGAAGATCCCAGAGACCGGGTAGAAACGTTGGCTCGATTGATATCTCAACTTCCGCTTGCCAACTACAGTCTTTTGAGGGCGCTGACGGCACATCTGATCCTCATTGTTCAAAACGCCGCCACCAACAAAATGTCTATCCGTAACGTTGGCATCGTGTTCAGCCCTACCCTTGGATTCCCGGCACCGCTGTTCAGTCTGATGCTGAGTGAATTCAACAAGGTGTTCAACGTTGATGGAACAGACGGCGAGTCTGAAGATGAGGACGATGCAGCATCTGAGCAACCGACCGAGCAACCTCATGATTCTCCTGTGTCCAAGCGATTATCCGTCCACAGCCGACGGAATAGTCGCAACTACCAGGAAGGTGCAGCTGATCAGTTACTCGGCCTTCAGGGTCGTTCATTAGACGGTGGTGAGCTCTTCTCGAATGTTTATACTGCTGGAATTGCATTGCTTAAACACCACGTTCTGCAGTCACAGTTCCCGAAGATATCCAATCCGATGGAGAAGATGATGGATCTGCTCGGGGCGATGAGAGCGAAGCCGAGACGGATGGGGTTGAGACGGATTTCCCGAGGACCATTGATTCCCATTCCGTTTCTAATGACGACGCCTCGTCCAGCTCGCCAGCGACTCCTCACATGAGCCTCGTCCCTCCCTCCCTCCGAACGGGTAACAGTAACGGCAGCAGCACCGAATTCTCTCCCGAGAAGGACACCGTTCAACTAGTCACTTCCGACGAAGGCTCATTGATCACTACTCCCCGATTAGGCGGACGAGCAGCAGGACTGGCAGCTACGCGCGGTCTACACGTCACCACCGCGAGCGAGAAACGACAAAGTCGACAAGTGATGGGAATGCAAGGCCTCCCTCATTCACCCCGACCACATAATTTAATGGGCCACACTCCTTCGTCAGCTACCATCACGAACCCGCATCCACACCCAATACCACACTCGGCGCCTCAAACGCCCATCTAAACGAACATTTATGTATATCAACGCCCCGTCCCGCCTCGCACGACTTCAACACTTTCCCTTAATAACACACGACTTATGCATAGCGTTCTTATTCTAGAGCGGGATTTTGTATCTATAATGTTCTCTTCTCTCATTTCTGTGACTGTTTCGCATTAGCATTAGCATTTGATCGAGGCATCGCATATTTTCTTTCTTTTTGCATTCACCTTTTCTTTGCTTTAGCTTCATACTGGTCGGTTTTCTTTGTCTATAGGTTGGTTCTGGGCTCGGTTCATTTTATACCCGCTATGTGGTTGTTAGTGCTACATTGTAGTTCTCAAAAGTAAATATTCGACTGCTCAAATCGCTGTGGTCCTGTGCCTGACTCGCTATTCCAAGTCCGCACGCGATAAAGTTACCGGAGACTCGAATTCGCGAAAGCGTATAACGCCGGTCAGCACAGAGGTCCACTTCACGACTTCGTACGAAACGAAGACAAGGACAGCAAGATGGGTTTCAGACAAGCAGCAGTCCTATCTTCATCATCATTCTTCCTTGGTATGTTTCCGCTTCGTTCGTTGTGGAGTTGGATGAGGCTGATTGGTTTCGTTGGTTCGTTCGTTGTTGGTTCTTTCTCCTTGCTCCTTTTGCTTGTTGTCCGGGTTCTTCTTGTCTTCGACTTCTCTCGTCTTCTTGCTGGCTTTTCATAATGCTACAACGGCCCTTATCGTTATCGACTGCCGTTAATTTCACGGTCCCTATCGCGTTCACCTCGTCGTCCTCCTATCGCGTTCACTCACCGTCGTCTCGCCATCCTCACCACCGCCGTCACCTTAACCATCGCTTTACAACGCCCCAGGCATCCTATTCATATGCTTCAACATCGACCACCGAATCCTCTGGCTAAAACTCTCCACAGAGAATATCCAAGCCGCATACGAATTCTACGAAACGTTCTATAATGCTCCTCCTGCCGTCAAGGTCCCCTCCCCTTCCTCAATCCTATAAAGGAAGGAACTAATAATTTTGTAGGCACTGATGCATTCGATGATGGGGGTGGGGTTGATGGGTCTTATTGGGAAACTTATGAAATGGGATGAGAGCGCGCTTTTCTTCGATGGCACTTCACTCGGTACGTCCCCCCCTTTCCCCCTCCTCTCATAAACATCCTAATAATTATCGTACTAACGACGAGACAGCCGCATTCCTCTTCGCAATAACGATCTACCTATCAGTAACGATCCCAGGCCTAAAATCAATCCTCCTCCCCGCCTCCGAATCTCTCAAACTAATCCAAAATAACGTCGAAGGAGGAACAGAAGCTGATAGAGTCGAAGCGTTGAGAGTTATGTGTGCGGGGAATTCGTTGATTGTTCTTTGTTTGGTGGGGGTTTTGTGTCTTCAGGTGCGTCCTTCCCTTTCGTTTGTCAAAGAATGAAAGGGGGCTGATTTGGAATTTTGGGCGGGTAGGCGGGACAGGAGTATGCGAGGAGAATCGAACAGCGTGAGAGGCAGAAATTGGCAGAGTTGGATGCGAAGGAGGCTGCTGCTGCCGCTGCTGGAGGTGAAGGGACCAAGGCAGAAACGAAAAAGGACAAATGATCTACTGCTCAACCAATGCACGCGATGTTTCGCGTTCTGTATACCTGTCATACCATAATTGCTTTGGTAGTACACCATATCCATATGTTTCGCTTCGGACGTTCTGATCTAGAGTACTTAGTAGTAGGTTGGGTTTGAATACACACACGCCTTGTTCTCTGTACGGTACAGTAGTTCGCGTAATAGTGATACATGCATGCTGTAGAAAGACATAAGATTAAGGATAAGGGACGATGATATCGATTTGGTGGGATTGAATTGGATAGTGATGAATACAAGGCAAGGAAGCGATCAAGGGAATGGTGGTCTGGACTCGAGCTCATGCTCAGGAACGTCGGGGAATGTGGGACGTATGGAGAAGAGCGGATGGTCTAGGGAAGAGGCAAAGAGGCGAAGGTCGGGATGGATGATGGAAGTGTAAGCGAAGTGCGGTGGGTGGCATCACGCCATGACATGGCTCTCATGGCTGACTACGATGAAGCACGTTCACGTTCAGATTGAGATTGTTCATTCTCCTCCGCATCAAGAAGATGAGAAACAGCCATAAACCTATCACCAATCAGCCCCCCTCTCAAACCAAAAGAACGAGGAAAGAAAGAACTTACTGAGCCGCATGAAGCCCAGCCAACGTTCGCATACTCTCCAAATCAGCACTCAGATCAGCGAAGAGCTCCGATGTCTGATTTACGGCTGATGATAGTGCGCTAAGACGTTTTGCGAGGAGAGCGTATTGTCTGTCTTTGGCTTGAGTTGCGCTCATCGTATTCGTTGCACAGCGGACCCTGGACAGATTTCTCAAACGAAAATGGTGGGAATATTGTGAGATTGTGTCACTTTATCTCCGAGTTCTCGAAGGGAGAAAAGTTTGAGAAAATGCTGAGAATAGCGGCCTTTCCGGGAATATGTTGAGATTATGCCCATTTTCGCAGAAATTTCTCGGTGAGTAAAAGCTGAATTGATGAAACAGGATCTCAGCGTAATCTCAGTATTATCTCTTGGGATTTTTGTGTCCGGCCCGCTGTGTTGTGTTTCCGGAAGAGTCGCGTCGCGTCCGAGTCGTCCGAGTCTTCTTGCGGATCGCGCTACGAAGTTAGGATGCTATTGTCCCACATTGACTATGACTCTTCATTGCGTATTAATATTGTCCTATGTTCTCCGCTATTCTGGAAATGGTGATCCTAACTTATCGGATGACTCGATAAGTACTCTACTCTTCTACTCTGGGTGAGCGATGGAGGCCTGAAGAAGCACTCAAGTTATCCTGTCAATCTCTCGATGCTTATCTCGATCGACCCAACAAATCTCTCATGTCCCCACTTCCGCTATGACTATGACACTATGACGGTATGACTTACTTGGTCTTAGTCTTAGTACCAGTGCACACACCGCAAATTCAGTCACCCGGTGCAAGACCTCTCCAATCCCGAGTCCTGCGCCTCTTTCCCGCTCGTGTCTTTCTAGTAGATCTCACTTTTGGGGTCCCGGTCCCGTATGATACCCACCATCCACCGCTATAATCGGACTACTCTACTCTACGAGCCGAACAAGTTGATATCACTCGAGCGCGAGCAATAACGCCACAAAGGTCTTGATATCAACATAACCTTGACAACTCGCTGTTTTCTTTTATCCGCCCTCCCAATCCTAGTCCCTCTCCTTGTCCCTGGCTCTAAGTTAAGGTCCTGCTCGGCATCTAATCCAAACCAGGTTCAGGGAGTGATCCACCTCATAAACTGTCAATCTGACTATCTGAGTGGCCGCTGTCACCGAAACCTCATCCGATCGCGATACATCAGGATACATCATCCAATCGCCCAGATCTAGATCTGAGTAGACCGGGCCTCAGATCTAACGCGGATCCTTTGCTTTGCAAATTACTTTTGCTTAGATCTCCCGAGAGCTTCGTCCTCCTGGATTCCTGGACAGTAAGTGAGATACTGAGATTCATTGATATTGAAAATAAGCTCACATCCCATGTCTATTCCTGCCCGATGAAACAGGGTAGCTTCGAATCTCAGCCTGCAGCCTGTCCCTGTGTCGGCCGACGAGTGTGAGAACCCCAAGCTTGGAGCCCCGCCCCCGAATCTCACCGACGGCCTCGTCCTCTCCCGACTCTTTCGGGACAACGGCCGATCTACATACCTACTTACACACCTGTCAACTCGACTTGACATCTCGTATCTCGAACTTGTGAGTTGTCTTCGAACATAACTCAACGCGGAGAGTGTAACTTACCGTCTCCTAATTTTCTCCCGTTCCTAGTTTCTGTTCTGTTCTATTCCCTGCTCGCTTACTGCAACGATCTTGTCTCGCCTTGTCTCCTCACCAATGTCTTGTCTTGTTCTAGTCTCCAGAACGACAGCTTTACAGCATACCAACATACCAACATAACTCGTGTGATAGTGATCCTATCGAAAGTCTTCCCAACTCAACCCCACCCTCCCCCCGCACACTATACTTAGTACCATTCCTAGTTCCAGCATCAGAATTCAGATTCAGATCACCCATCCTTCCTTCCTCTCCCCTCGCTCTCCCCCCGCTCCCAATTCTCATCAATTCTCATCATCAGTCGTTTATGCGGCTTTCCCATGTATCGCTCAGAATTCCTTTTCCTACTGTAGAAAATAAATCACGTGATCGTATATCTTTGTCTTTCCTCTTTCATCTTCGCGACACTCCAAGCTCGAAGAAATGGCTCCTTCAGTTCAAATTTTATTGGATTGGTGTCAATCTGAGAATATTCACATCGATCCGCGTATTGATATACGATATTATACACCCTCCGAAGCAACTCTAAACGATGAAATTACACCCGGAATATCAGTCTGGGCAACCACCGACATTCCCTCCAATACAACGCGTACGTCCCCTCGTCCATCGCCATGTCCTCTCAATGTCGTCGTTGACAGTGTCGATAGTATGTACCATTCCGAAAAGTGCGATTCTGTCGACGAGGACGTGTGAACTTGGGAGAGTTGGATTGATTCCTGAGGGGGATGGGCATATGGGACTTGCGTTTGGGGTTTTGGGTGAGATGTGAGTCTTCTCTCGTTGTGGGTGGAGGAGAGGTTGATGGGATGAGGGTAGATTGTTAGGCGAAGAGAGTAGATGGTGGGGATATCTTCAAAGTCTCCCAGAACGTAAGTTCCTCAGAATGATCATACCGCATAGCATTGATCGCAGCAAAGCTCCACCCATCGCCTTATTTTGGGGCTGCACCGAATCAGACACCGACGGCCTCAAAGCACGCTCCCTAATCCGCGGAAGTCACCTCGATCGCAAACTAACCCAACAAGGCGAACGCGTCCGGGACGATATCGAGCGATACTTCAAAGAAATCGTAGAGCCTATCCTCAAACATCGATTTCCTAGCGGAGGGGTAACAGTGGAGAAGTACAGAGATGCATATGCGTATGTATCTTCGAGGGCTTTTGTTGTGGATGCGTGGATTGGGATGGGGATGGTTCCTATTGCTGATGCGTTAGTCCCTTCAATTTTGACTCCAATGAAAGGGACTGATGGTGGGTTTTGGGGTGGGTGGTGTAGGTTTAATCATGGGGAGGAGAATGAGGTGTGTTTGTGTGCTGAATATGAAGTGTGTAGGGAGTGTGGTGCGTTGGAGGCGTGTGAGCACGATTCAGATGGCGAAGCCTCGAATTCAGATCGCAATCAATGGGAAAGGACACGGAAAGTAGACACGGTGGACATGGTCTCCCAATCCTGGATCCAGACCGGAAACGAGATATTCAACACATACAACGAATCTCGTCGATTGAAGAATTGGGAATTGATGATGCAGTATGGATTCCTGATCGAGGGAAACGCGGCGGATGAGGAAAGAGAACGAGTCGGTGCTGGTGAGCTCGAGGATGGAGATATCGGACTTGGATGGGTGGATGTCGGAGATATCGGTGCGCAGCTTGATGTAAGTGTCAGCCACGTGCTTGATTTGTCTTTGTCAAAGAGAAGTTGCTGATGATGCAAGCAGGCCCTCGAAAATCAAACGACCCAAGCGGATGGCTCGGAGTCGGGGTCGGGAACTCGGAGTCGAGAGAGGGAGAGGGAGAGGATGGCCCTGAGATATATTCTGGGCGAGAAGCTGATTCTTGATTCTTTTATTTGAATTCGGTGCCGAGCAGATAGTAGGGAAATCAAATTAGATTTTGATTAAATATTACTTAGGACGGCTGTTCCCCTCCTCTCCTCCTCCTCCTCCTAAGCGTGTCCTCCTGTCCTCACTCCTCATTCCATGCTCCCTCCCCTCGGCCTCATCTCATCTAACGAGCACTAAACACTAAACGCTACGAGAGAGAAAGATGGATACTTCGTGGTGTAGTTGTGGAACGTACATCGGCGACGAAGACGGCTCTTCCTGTCTTCAATGCAGATCATCCAACTCCAACTCCACCGACACTCACTCACTCTTCACAACCGACCTCGTCGTGCCCAATGCCGAGCTATGGGTAAACACCGGTGATCAAGGTATACTTCACTGGGCTACACTCATCCCTTACGGCGCTGCACCACTATACGAAACACCTTCATCACCTCCCGCATCACCTTCACCGTCCTCAATTGGCGGCATACGTCCACCTTCAATCCGCACACGACATTCATGGCCTCTTCCACTCTCCCAAGCTTTATCTCACAATACTTCACATCATACCTCACACCCACACGCACATTCACCCCGTGCATTCCATCCATCACCTTCTCATCCCGTCCCTCCCTCCCTCACTATCCTACCCGAATTCGAAGATGACAATTTCACAGGGACAGATTTCTCCCGTGCAGTCTCATGCATCCAATCATCCACCGAACCATGCACTCCCGAAGCTCCTCCAACACGAGTCACATCTTCCTCCAAAATCAGCATGAACATGGGGATGGGCATGAATTCGAAGGAGATCACCAAAAGCGCAGTGACGCCTCTCGAGTATCCCTCACACAAAGACCTAGACGACGACGTATCGACTCTCAATTCGAATCTACTCGATAGAGAGGACGGAGCGATACCAGCTCTACATGCGCATATCCAACAACAAGCGCAGAAATCGACACTCTTCTCTACTCGTCCACTACCTCGTAAACCCCTCCTCACCGTCGTCTCCAAGCCCCCATCACCATCACACACCCATGCATCGTCAAGCAAGAATGAACGAGAGAGGACGCCGACGAAGGCTGGGAGACCTCGAGCGCATACAGCATCTGCTGTACCTACCCTTGATGCCTACGGAGTCGGAGGGGGAGCGAGGGAGAAGACGAGCAGTACGATTGGTCGAGCAGGGGCGGGTTATAGGAAACCTATCTCAGGATTCCCTACACCTTCATCATTTGGCTATACACGTGCAGAGTTGCTCCAATCTCTAAACGACGGATTTCCAAAGCGAGTCTCAGCAGGAGCGGCGGGGGCGGGGGCGGGGGCGATTGCTGCTGACCCGTTGAAGGAGGACCCTTCGACGCATATCCCTCTTCCGCCTAGACCCTATCCTTCACATATGAACGCCAATGCGAACGCGAACGAACGGAGTCGGGGAAGACCTATTGTTCGCGTTCCACTTGGCAACAGCAGTAGCAACGATCATCGTCTGGGCCCTCGAGATCTAGGGAGAGAGAGGGATAGGGAGGTTTCGAGGAGTGGGAGAAGAGAATATTTCCGCTCGTCGACTGATCACGGTCATGCTAACGGTCGATAGACCCTCGAACAACCCCTCGAACACTCGTCTAACACTCGTCGAACAGTCGCTTCGCATCATTGCTTCCTCACGCTTACTTGTAAAAATCTTGGCTGATCCCATCAAAAAAGGCTCGAAGGCCTTACTCACTCCAGCTACCCATCCACCCATCCATCCATCCATCTTTCCTCGATCCTCGAATCATCTATCCCATCATTTACACCCTCACCCTCGTCATATTCGTTCCATTCATCCTCCGCTCATCTTTCCCTTTCCTTTCTCTCTCTCCTGATTGTATCCATCAGCATCCAACCAATCATCCATCGCTCCTGCATTGTTTCTTTCTGTTTCCCTCGCACGCATTCTTCTGTTCTGTTCTGTTCTACTAGATCTTTTTCGTTCTTCGTTTCGTTCTTCGTGGCGAGCCTAGTGCGACGCCCCCCGCACCATCATTATTTCTTTCCATTTCCACCCATTTCTTCGTCTGCATTCACAAGACCTATCACTCGCACGCACGCTTCCACGTCTTGTTTTTTTTGTTTCTTTCGGAAGCCATCCATCATACCATTTTTGAGTCCAGTCGAGACGAGAAGAGTCAGAATTATGTATGTATACTACATAGAGCATCGCATTAGAGAAAAGAATCAAAAAGTGCTGTGGGAACACTTCATTTTATCGTCTGAGTTCTGATCATAAAAAAATGAGAATTGAGAATTGAGTGTGCAGGGTAGACGCGACGGTGCCGGAGATGAAAGCATCGAAGCGAGTGACTCCGTGTGATTACACTATGATTTGCACGAACGCCGAGGAGGTAAGCGAAGGTGCTTTGTGCATTGTTCAAGTCAGCACCACTCAGGGACTCGTATCGGAATCTCGAATCTGAAAGGACCACTTACTTACTTATTCTTAGTCAATTTATTCGATCGGAACATGACCGTCTTTGGATATCTTATCTCGGGCACATCCGATCACTATCAATCTTCGAAATTCTGCGTAGAACAGTGAGCGCGGGAGACGCCGAGGTTAGCCTCCTTTTACAGGCTTTTTTGGGAAGTGGTCGGGCACCGCGTCAGTCACGTCGTACGCAAATATTCGGCTGCGAGTGCGAGTGTGTGTTCGGCGATCGACGAGGGCCGACGTGCTAGTGCTTCGCTTGAGACTTTGACCCGCCATTCGCGCATGCCGAGCGAGAGAGAAATAATGCCGGTTCTGTTCTGAGGAATGGAATGTTCTCCAACTTGAACTCAATGAGTTCGATAAGACGCCCGTCCTCAGTCAGTCAGGCACAGTTCCCTCGTCAAACGCTTCTTTCCTTCCTATTCATCTCTCCCACTCGCATGGGATGAGATGGCACGGATGAAAGAATATTCATATGAAAGGTGATGGTCTGATCACTTCCTTGGCAAACCTTGCAATTAATTTCTGACACGATCATCATTAGAAAGCCACCGGATGACCCATCCCTCTTTCAATCTCCCATTCACGCTAACCTCTTTTATACAACAAGCTTAACGCCTTATCCCTCCTTAGCAGTTAGCTCGCTCCATCTCTCCGGGTCTCTCCAGTCTCTCCTCGATAAACGAGAACATGCATGACCTCGCACAGTACTGGCAAATTCCGAGGATATATTCTGGTCTTTGCACTAGTGCTTTTCTCCACAATGACACTCGAGCTCGGCGGCCTCTCTTTCCGGGGCAATTTGCGCAAAAGTCAATTTATCACTATCATATCGCTCGAGTGGAAAGTGGAACTTCTCTGACCCTCGGATCGCCCTAGTCGCGATGCGACGAACACAAGAATCGACGGCGTGACGGCGAGTCTCGGCGGCTTCCCCAGGGACACGACGGACTGTCGAAATGGACTCGCTCTATGTCATACCTTAACTCCCCTGCCGATGGGCTCCACTGCCCTGTCTTGTCCTTCCCCAAGCTTTCCCTACCCTACCCTATAAGGCACCGTGACTGCTAGAACCCCTCGACGCCACAAAGCTCTTGCACTCTACACCCCCGATCACACGCCCAGGTACCAATAGCCTTTTCCGTTTTCGAAACTTCCCCAAATCGGCTATCCATCCTATCCTATCCCGTCTCTATATGCATACAATGTCTTCTTTTCTGTCAAGCCTTGGCTTATCGCCCGACGACGACCTTGACTTTCCCGCTCAGAACCCATCCTGAACACTCTCTCGAGTCTTCGTATCTTCGTGTCCAGCCCATTATATCCCCCTCCGTTCCCGACAGGACCCGACTGACGCCGTCCGACTTCAGACTCAGTACTCAGTACTCAGAGCCAGCGATACTCGACGATTCAGAGGAGGTAGTTTTATCCGACCCGACGTACTGTACTTGGTTCTTGGTCCTCGAACATCAAACATCATCCATGCATCATTCATTGCGACATCTTGCGTTGCTGAGCCAGGAGCGCTGGCTGACTATTGTGATACTAGTAGGGCCCTCTCCTGAGACCTGAGATGTTATGATCCCGATGTTTCAGCTTTTTTTTTTCAGCGCGTTGACAGGATCCAGAACAAAAGAACGAATCTCGCCATCGCCATCTTGTCTTGGCCCTGAAAATGCAGATTTGCATCCGTGTTCCACGTTCCACGCGCGCCGCGCGAGCAGAGTTCAGATCTCCATTACGGCGCTCGTTACGAATGTTGCACAACTGTATTGACACATTCACATTTTTATTTACATGTTCTCGCCTTTTTGTCATGTCAAATCAGATCAGAAAATAAGCGATGTACAGTTGTACAATAACACAACAGTGACAATATGAGTGTGATTTTCGAGTTTCGCTCTCAGCAGTCAGCGGTGTAGATGCGGCTCTGTCAAAAGATCTAGAGCGAGGATCATAACATGAAACCCAGTCCCATAAGGCAGCCACACTTCGTCCTGTCCGAGACTCAACGGCAGTACTCGGTACAACCGAGCGAAAGACCACCGAAGACTCCTTCTAAGGTCGAGGTGGGAAACTGTTCAGTCACCGAGAAAAAAGTGAGATTCATTCATGATGACCATACGGAGAGCATAAGTAGATAACTTACCCAGGAGGAGGAGGACCCCCGAAGCCCGGAGGAGGGCCACCCATAGGAGGCATACCAGGTGGGAAACCTGGAGGAGGACCGCCAAAGCCTGGTGGAGGAGGACCTGGCATTCCCGGAGGACCAAAGGGCATAGGCGGGCGAGGAGGACCTAGAAGACGGTTCAGTCGCATGCTATGGGATGTGTTGTTGCGATGTGGAATTTACCTGGCATCATTCCAACGCCACGACCGGCAGGCATGCCTCGGCCAGGACCAGGAGGCAACTACGCCACAAAGTAATAAGAAAAGAAGAGAAAAGAATCAGCGAGAGGTAATTTGACTGAATTTGGGATTGGAAACTCACAGCACCCTTTTTATCTTCCTCTACGACGGGAGGAGGACCCTCGACACTGATACTCACGACGATCTCTCCGCGCAAAATAACGAGTCCTAGTGAACGTTTGATCTCTTGTTCTTGTCTAGGTTCCGCCGTGTCTCCAGTTTTCTTCTTTGGCCTTACGCGTCGGAATTCTTCACATTCAGCAAGGACAAGATTCATATGTTTGTCGTATGCGAGCATTTGACCAATGAGAGCACGACCGTCGTTCAGAGTCACTTTTAATCGCCAGTTGATGAGCGACAGCATCTTGCCGCCTTTGGCTTTTGGAGGAGGCTACAACCAAGTAAAATTCATACATTAGTTTCCTGCACTCTTTTCATAGACGAAAACGTGTTTAGGACTCACCATGATTGCGGCTGGGTGGTTTGACGACGACGGCAAGCTCTTGCCAAACAAGCGTCAACATCTTCTTCGCCTTCACTCAAATGCAAGCTCTGGCGAATCGTGCGACGAGGCTGCTCCGTGAGCCTTGAGGCCATCGACGCAGTCTTGAAAAAGCTACATGTGTGACAGGTTGCAAGACTCCAATTATTTTGCCACCTATGGCAGGAGCTGGAGGCGGTCTACTGGCAGCTCGGGTCTCTCTTGCCGGTGGCTTTGGGTTCATTCCCGCAGGTTCGTCAAAAGAATTATCAAGCTTGTACAGAAGATGAAGACGTTGGCTTCTTTGAAGGATATGGTTCTATCGACTCTTTCCGGTCCGAACTGAGCTTGGCCAAGTCAACGATTCTCGACGCTGAACCCTCCGGCGATCCTCCTGGTTTTGGCGTCGGCCTTATGGGGTGGCAACTCGACCATCCAAATGAAAATTCGAGCGTTCCTCGTCAGGCTCTTCGCCATGCTCTCGAGTCGCGCGTTGCGTCCATATGGCTTTCATTCGGTTCTTCACTCGGCGACTGGGTTCGATATATACGATCGCATGACAAGGACGTCGTGATTACTGTCCTTGTGAACTCCGTCGACGAAGCTATTCAAGCCGTGAACGAATGGAAGGTCGATCTATTGGTTGCACAAGGTGCATATACGTCTCCATGCTATTCGTGCCTGTCTTTCCTTCTACTTTCTCGTGTTCATCATTGTTTTAATGCCTCACATCTCGCAGGCATAGAGTCCGGTGGACATGGAGGCGCTTATGCACCTCCGTTACTCTCACTCGTACCTGGGATTCTTACTGCGCTGCCCAACGGTCCGCCGGTATTAGCCGCAGGTGGTCTCGCAACAGGAAGCCACCTTGCTTCTATGCTCGCATTGGGTGCAGAAGGCGTTGTCTACGGCACCAGATTTTTACTTACCGATGAGAGCTTTTATAACCATGTGCAGAAGCAGGCTCTTCTAGAGGCGTCATCAACTTCCACTGTTCGCACCAAGATCTTTGATGAGGTGAGATGTTATAAGATCGCCGTCTCGTTATCCTTCTTTGGGCATACTGGACATAACTTCATGATAGGTACGGGGAACCACCAGTTGGCCCGACGGTGTCGATGGACGAGCGTTACGCAATATGACGATCGAGGAAGCTGGTGTCTATTCACTTGAAGAACGCAAGGAACGCTTTCAAAATGCCATTCGCCAGAACGATAAAGACAGGATTCTCGTATGGGCCGGTACAGGAGTGGGCCTCATGAAATCCGTGAAACCTGCTGCCGTAAGTCGGGGAACTTTGTCGTTTTGTGCTTCTCGTGTTTGGTTGGCCAAACGAACATCTCACATTTACTCTTTCTAGGATGTTGTCCGAGATTTGCAAGAGGAAGCACTGAGCCGCATCCAGGCTGTCGGGACTCACATAACTTAAGTCTTCTACACTCCGCCGGTGAGAGAATTGGTGTCAGCCATAGATCACTGCTTCTTTACTTTGGTCTCTGTTGTCGCACTGTCGATAACCCCTGATTCCACGCTCCTGTGCCATGATGTACTGAAGTCGTCTTAACTAAACTTTGACTGATCTTCTCGAATTCCGATCTACCCCTCAGCCTGGCTCTCAAATGAAATGTGAGTCAGATAGCGTATCAGCAACAGCAAGACATCTACATACTCCCTACGTTTTGTTCCCTGCCCTTCGCTTATTATCGTAACCGTGCATGTGGATCTTCGGAAGTAAGCCCTGCGATAACTTCGTTTGAACACGTCGGAATGCTATAGTGTGAAATATGCCCTGAATGTTCTCCGCCGCGTCGTGGAACTACTCCGCAACCCCAACGTCGGCGGTGCTCGCTAAATCGTAAGGGCTACAGGTGGTGCATCCGTCAGGTCGCTTCGTGATGGATACTCTCGATTGGCTAGGGTGCTCTGATTTGCTTCTATGTACCTTGATATAATTACATTGTAGTTGGATGCATTCCGATTCCCTCTTTAATGTACGATCTCTACCAACAGATCGCCCTGGTTCAATGAATCGCCTTCGTTGACGACAACACGCTTGACGTGCCCTGACACAGGCGCGGACACAGCACTTTCCATCTTCATGGCGCTTTGGACTGGAAACCACATGCAAGATCAGTCGAGCCCTTGAGATGAACAGTGGACATATGATCTTACCGCAGAGGATATCTCCTTTCTTGACTTCGTGTCCTTCCTTCACACGTACCTCCACGACTACACCTGACATGGGCGCACCGACTGAGCCAGGGTCAGAACTGGCTTTCTCTCTCGATACGGTGTCGACTGCCGCCGAAGCATCTTCCACAGATACCGCGCGCACCTAGGCATGTCGACGTGAGCGTTTCATGGGACACGTTCAACATGAAACTGACCTCTCCATTCACTTCGAACCAGACGTCTCGAATACCCTTGCCTTCGATGACAGGGCCGACTGCAAGGAGACGAAGGATGAGAGTCTTTCCCTTCTCGATCTCAATATGCATTTCTTCTCCGATCGCTGGACGACCCAAGAAGAACCGGGTAGGGATAACACTGGATTGCCGGTGTGGATCAGGATCGAAAACGAACATATGGCGACATAAAATACCTTAGATCTCCGTACTTCTCAACGAAGCCCTGATATTCCTCGAAGACCTACGGCGAAATAAATCTCTTTGGAATATTCTCTCTCATAGGAAGATAAGAAACCTACCTTAGGATACATTGCAGCCGATGTCACGTCGGCGTCGGTGATGTGTTTACCAAACTTGGCTCTCAGGTCGGCTTTGAGCTGTTTGAAATCAATTGGAGGAAGCGACGCTCCGGGCCGCCCGTCGATACGAGGTTTGCCTCGAATGACATGGGTCCGCAGAGGCTCCGGGAATCCTCCGACGGGTTGACCCAATAGACCTTGGAAGAATTCAACGACTGAGGACGGGAAATCCAGATGATCAGCGCGATCCAAGACATCTTGCTTCGACAGGGAATTTGAAGTCATCCACTGGGCGAAATCGCCGACAACCTTCGAGGATGGCGTAACTTTGATAATATCGCCACACTGATCGAGAATGTTAAGCGCCGGTTCGTCAAAGGGATCTTATCATTCAAGACTCACGAGTTGATTTGCTTCAATGTATTTCTTCTTGATCTCTGTTGTGGAGTGTGGAGATCAGGCACGAATGCATTGAGTCAACCAGAAAAAGACGAACCAGACCACTGAGTACCGAGACCCAATTGAGAAGCTTGGAACTGCACCCTTGTCAGGAATTGCCGACGAATGTCAAGATCGAGAACAAACCATCAAATTAGTGTATTGTCCACCTGGCATCTCGTGATCGAAGACACTGGAGTCCGATGCTCGGACATTTGCTTCAAAGCAGCTGTAAAGGACTCTGACTTGGGTCCAGTACAGATTGAGGGCTTGAATGTCAGCATATCTGATGCCGGTTCCGAGCTTCGTTTGCTCCAACGCCATGCAGACAGCGCCCATTGATGGTTGAGAAGTCAGACCAGACATGCCTAAGCAAAAATACGGGAATGAGCAGTTATGTTCAAATGTGGAAATGGGTGGAGCTTACTGTCAATCGCAACATCTACAACATCAGCGCCAGCTTCTGCTGCAGCCAACATACTAGCGGCGGCGATACCAGCCGTGTCGTGTGAGTGGACATGGATCGGGAGATCTGGGTACTTGGCTCGGATAGATCCAATAAGCCTGATTGTGTAATTACGCTAAGTCTATCTTCAAGCTCGAGGGCGATTAACGAAGACTTACAGCTTGGCAGCTTCAGGTTTGAGAAGTCCAGCCATATCTTTGATACCGAGCACGTGGATGCCTTCCTTAACCAGTTGGTCCACGAAATCCATATAGTACTCAAGGGTATACTTGGTCTTCTTGGGATTGGCGACGTCACCGCTGTAGCATACAACCGCCTCGCAGACACCGCCAGCCTTCTTGGCGGCATCGATGCCCAGTTTCATCTAAGCGAACAGTTAAAATCCAGGGTACTGACGTATCTGAACGAATGGTCGTACATTCTCTAAGCGGGGGTCAGAATACTATGTCAGGAATGCAATGGTTCTGGCGTACCGATATAATTGAGGGAGTCAAAAACTCGGAAAATATCGAGGCCTATTCAGGACATGAGAGCAACTCGATGCGGTAAGCTAACAATAACAAACCATTTTCCACGGCTTTCTTTGAGAAATCGTAGATCGCGTTATCGCTGGGAGAAATCTTAATGCCGCCGCTCGAAAGGATTTCTGGGCTAACTCACGGATAGCTCGTGTAACCCACGGCATTGGCACCTCGAACAAGTGCTTGGAAAGGAATATTGGGAACAAGTTTCCTCAAGGTTCTCTGCAACAGAGTAAATAAACACGTGGATGACTAAGCGCGGAGGCCATACCAGACGTTCCCAAGGATCTTCGTAAAGGAATCGCATAGCAACATCGAAGGTGGCTCCGCCCCAGCATTCCAAACTGTACGCATTGGCCAGGGCATAACTGGTCTGTTTTGCGATGTTTGCCATATCAATGGTACGCAAGCGAGTAGCCAGGAGAGATTGATGAGCATCACGCCAGGTGGTGTCCATAATCAAAGTGCCAGGATATGCACGAACGGCCTTGGCAAAGGCCTCCGGTCCTTCTTTGACGATGATGTTGCGCCAACCAACCTCACATGGCACCGAGCAGTCCAAAGGAGGACCATCTGGGTCTTCACGGTTTTCCAAAGTAGGTATAACAATTTCCTCCGTAAGGCCGGGTTCACCCTAAGAAGTGATGAGCCTTACGACATATCAAATGGTGGAGCAGAAATCGACTTACAACTTGTCCTTTGATGGAACTGCCGTTGACGGCGAGGTCGCCAAGATATGCGAGCAGCTTTTGTGCACGATTCTGGCTCTGTACAAGCTTGAACAGATCCGGCGTATCATCGATGAACTACATGCGTTGAGTGATGTCATATTGACCCGCATGAGGGAGAGAGCATACAGTAGTCCACGTCTTTCCACCGATAAAGACATCATGAGTGAGAAGGCGGAATAAGAAAGGTATGTTGGTCTAAGCTTCTAGTGAGCGATAAGAAAAGACAGAATGAGAGTACGACATGCCTTGACGCCGCGAATACGGAACTCGACCAAGGCACGGAGCATCTTCCTCCTGGCTACCTCATATGTCGTTCCTTTCACGGAAACCTTGACCAAAAGACTGTCATAGTGTGGCTAATAGAGACCGCTCAGTGAACATTATTCTGAAAGACGCATCCCAATCATGCGACATACCGTAATTTGGGCGCCGGCGAACCCGGAGCTTGCATCAAGACGAACTCCGTTTCCACCAGCGCTGCGATACACTTCAATTTTACCCGTATCGGGCGCGAAACCCTGAGCCGGATCTTCAGTCGTAATTCTGCACTGGATTGCAAATCCACGCTTCGTGATGGCATCTTGGGTCAAGCCCAATTGTGGGAGAGTTGCACCGGCCGCAATCTGAATCTGAGCAGCGACAATATCGATCCCGGTAATCTCCTCTGTGGCAAAAGTTTCAACCAATGTCTTTAAGCCTCGAAGAAACGTGCCCCCTGACCTGTGATAGTGTGCTCGACCTGAATACGGGGATTGATTTCGATGAAGTAATGCCTTCCTAACTGGTCAACCAAGAATTCGGCAGTGCCCGCGTTTCTGTAGCCAACGCTCTTGGCCAACTTGATCGCGTCGGCGAGGATTTTCTGTCGCAATTCCTCGGGAAGGTGTGTTGCAGGTGCGACCTCAACGACTTTTTGGTGCCGACGCTGGACGGAACAGTCACGCTCGAACAAATGGACTGTGTTGCCTTGAGCGTCTGCCAGGATCTGAACTTCGATATGACGAGGTCTTTCCAAGAAGCGCTCAATGAAAACGGTCCCGTCACCAAACGCGGTTTTGGCCTCGGAAACTGCACGCTCGAAGGAGTCTTTGAAGCTTGCTTGGTCACGAACCACGCGCATTCCTCTACCACCACCGCCCATAGCGGCCTTGATGATGACTTTGCGGGATCATAACTTAATTCCGGGGAAAGCAGAGCATTCAAGATAGCTTACCAGGGAAACC
Source organism: Sistotremastrum suecicum HHB10207 ss-3 (assembly GCA_001632355.1). Classification (NCBI taxonomy): domain Eukaryota; kingdom Fungi; phylum Basidiomycota; class Agaricomycetes; order Sistotremastrales; family Sistotremastraceae; genus Sistotremastrum; species Sistotremastrum suecicum. Next base: position 56,110 of record KV428161.1, read on the forward strand.
ATATTCTTTCACGAAGCTCGCGCCGTGCTCGTATGAGTCCACGGGTCCGGGAGTTCCCGGAACGACGGGAACACCAACCTTCATCGCTGTGTCGAGGTTTCGGCCGAAGAAAATTTCACGATTAATTGAGTCACCCACCTAGAGTTCTGGCCTTCGTCTTGTCTCCAAGACTGTCGATGACCTCGGGACTTGGGCCCACGAACGCAATACCAGCTTGTTCCACTTTCTTCGCGAACGTGGCGTTTTCACTCAGGAAGCCATAACTAGAAGCCAGATTTAGAATTAGGTTGCATATACGTAGATATAATGCATACCCGGGGTGAATCATGTCGACACCATGTTCGAGCGCGATGCGGATGATGTCGTCCTGGGCCAGATAAGCGGCGACAGGCGTCAGACCCTTACCGACTTGATAGGCTTCGTCGGCCTGGGATGGTTATCAGCAGACTAGATAACTATCGATCTAACATCGTAACAATACCTTTTGACGATGAGCGGACATGCGATCCTCGAAGGAATAGATGGCGACAGTATGCATCGCAAGCTCATGGGAAGTTCTGAACACACGAATCGCGATTTCCTGCAAAATCGATTTAGTAAAGGCATTAGATTAGGGAGAGCAAGTTGAACATACGCCTCGATTGGCGACTAGGATCTTGGTCAAGGGGCCCCCATGACCAGCGGCCTTTCTCCTCATCGTCTGGATGGAGTGCACGGGCGTGCCGGGAGCAGATGGGGTGCCCGCGAACGTCCCAGCAAGCCTCGGGGGATGCAGAGATGGTGTAGACATGATTGAGGGAGCAGGTCGCAGTCGGTGGAGAAGAGATAAGGATGAGTCCGATGATGCAAGCCTGAACTCAGGATCTTGAATTCGGGCGATAGCAGATGCGACTCGACGAGTGCAAAGTCCGCTCTCTCCCCGCCCAAAGTGGGTGCTCTCCACTCACACTCCCAGTCTGCTCTCTTGTGCCCGACTAACTACGCGACTGAGGCTGTGTGGGACTCTCGATTCTGGCTGTATGGAGAAATATTCGACAAGATATACACGGCGTTCTCATGCCCAAGCAGTCAAAGAAGACGGACGCTATCTCTATCGTCTTGGAACGTTCGTCTCCCAGCGCGTCTGCAGCGATCTCTTATAAATCTTCTCGGACTGGAATGTCCAAATCGTAATTTGGACCGCTGGGCGTCCGGGCCAAGCTCTGGACACGTCTCTTGAACGATTCTTTGCTGCCTCATTCGCGCTCGGAGCTCTCTGTTCATATGAGAACATTGCTCGCTAAGCTACACATGATGTACAGGTACCCGAGGACAGTGACTCACATCTACGTGGGATGATGAGCCTAATAACTAAATACATACGACGACCATACCACACTGCTGGACCATGTGGTGCATGTCTGGACACCCTGCCACCTCCCAGGATTATCTTTGTCCTTAAGACCGCTGCGGACTGATGTTCGGAAACTCCGAGATAAGATTTGACAGCGAGGATGAAGGTCAAAGAATACCCTTCCCATACTGCGAGGCCTAATCGCTCCAAGATTCTGTCTCCTCGAGCTCTGCCCGCAGTCGCTCGACCTGTTCACTTTCCTCGCCCATCGAAACAACAGCCGCATCATATGCCTGCTGCAGATACGCTCGAGCATGCTCGTACATCTCCAGCTCGATGCACAGCTGATATGCGTCGAACGCGAAGCTCTCGATGTAGTATTCAAGCCCTTCCCGATCCAACAGATCAAATGCTCCTCGGAGCTATTGCGGAATATCCCAATCAGTAATCAATTCAGCCTCGAGGCAGATCATCTTTCGCTCACCATCCTCAGGCCACCGGCGGGATCAGTGAATATGAAGGAATTGGCTCTCGCCCTCTGCCTCAGTTCATTCCGGCGTCGATTTGATTCATCGAGAGCTCTCCCCTCCCTACAACACATGAGACAGTCGCAGCGGAATCCGAAATCCGCTTCGATGACTTTCCACCGTTCTTCTCGTGTGGCTAGTACTGGCTTTCCGTATGCGATTGTGAGCTCTTCGCCTGAGGCAATATCGCGCAGGGCGTATAGTCGCATTTGCCCTTGTTTGTCGTACCAGACATAATTGACGTTCGGTGAACACGAATGATTGAAGCGAGACGCCTCGGGGAAGATTCCGCATCGACGTGCGTACTTTTTCCGTGACTTGAATGGGACGCACGGCAATGCGTTTGTCTGTCAAGAGCAAACTTCGTGAGCCCTTCGTCGCCAAGTTAGTACCACCGCGAATGGCACTCTGGACTGACCTTGAAGATACCCGCCAGCGTCTTCATCTCCCCTCTAAAGGTATTCGTCAACGCCAAAAATTCTCGCTGCTCCTCTCTCGACAACGAATCCAGCGTGTCTTTGATCTCTTCTGCCGATGCTGACGCATCCAGCTTGAATAGCGCTTGTTCGGAAAGGATAAGCGTTCCTTTCGGTATTGGTTTCACGGCGACAATTCCAAGGCCTTTTTCGAGCATAATCGCCGTGACGTACGACCCGATGCGATCTGCCAAACGATTTATACCATTCCCATGAGAATTTCAAGGGTCCTGCTCGGCACTGGAAAGGAGACTTACAAGTCGGCTGCAACATCTTTGCCTGTTTACTTGTTACGGATTCAAGAGTGTGCTATGCGATGGTCTTGGACTGGCGATAGTGATGGCGATGTCGATGTGGTAAGTTCGATCCTTGGATTGAGATGTGTTTGCTAGTGTGCGGGTTATGTGTCGAGGCTTCGTCCCCTACCAGCTGTAGACGGTCCCCGTACCACGAGGCAGCTGGGAAGTTTTCGAAACCCATTGCCCAACGAGGGTCACATTCTTGAGATGGTGATCTATGAATTCAATGCTTTCGGGCGCTCGTAAATGTGGTTAATGCATGTTTTGTTGTCATCAGGCCATGGTCCGTGTCCGCATTTTTCGTCTCCGGTCAAGTACGTGCATGTTTTAAGACATTAAAATATGACAAAACTATCGTTTCTTGTCTATGATGTGTGGAAAGCGAACATGACAGCAAGCAGTGTGATAAAATCTTGTCTCTCTATATATAACACCTATCAAGGTAGAAGAGGTAAAAAACCAAAGTTCTGAGAGGATCGAGAAACGCCGATACCCCACAAGGGAAGGCCCGGAGCAGGAATAAGGTGAACAAGGGGAAGACTGAGGATAGTCTTGCTAAGGTCGTCTGGCGTGCAGAGGGATGATCCCATCGCCACGTTCTCTAAGGGCATCCTCCTTCTTTTGGTTGTTTTTAGCGATGGCATATACAATACCCGCAATAAAACCCGTGGTGACCGCCGATACAGATCCAACATTGACTGGATCTCCGAAGAAGACCATTCCGGAGGCTGCCACAGGCAACTTGTTCAGGGCTCCTACCATGCTGTAAAAGGGACACGGAAAAGCATAAGTACTTGGGTAAGACTATACAGAGACATGGAGGACATACCTGTAAGTGGTGCTGCTTGTGGTTCGCACGCACCATGCGGTTGTGTAGCTTATTCCAACTGCTGCTGCTCCGGAAAACACGATGGCGAAGAGTAAAACGTTGCGGGTGTCAGGCGGAAAGTTGCGATTGAGGTTTTCGGCACCCCAGTCTTCAATGAGGAGTGAGAAAACGATGAGGACAGGAATGGAGAGGAGGTTGTTGTAAAACATGGTGTCCCAGTCTTTGAACCCTGTAAGCTTTATTCGCTTACGCATTGATAAAACCTGTTGTTCCGAATATTAAGAGTGGAACTTGCTCGATCGGTCTGTGACGTACGTATGCGGCCGTTGTCAAGCAGTTCACCAGCATCCATAAGTATCCAGCACGGGAGGTGAGAGCTGGGGTATCGGGCGGGATGACACCAGTTGCCGACCAGGCAGCGTGTAGGGTCTCTATGCTTTGGGAAATATCCGACCAGGCAGCAATAATAGACGAAAGAACCTATGGTCGTGATTAGTCAACGCGTAGCATATAAAAAAAAAGGGGGTATACCATAATGACGAATGACACCAAGGTCAAACTTGTAACACGGCCTCCAAACCAGATTACTTCTCCATAAGCCTTTGATACAGTTCGAATGAATTTCAGGCTAAAGACGACTGGGAATACTCACGATGAGAATAATAGTCAGATTCTTGAATATAGTATACACAGGGATGCTGAGGAATTGCTGAAAGTGGACTAAGCGGTGATGAAAAGAAATTGGCGCAGGTTTGACGTACGAGACTTTTCGAACCAGTATAAATGACACCGACGAGCAAACACGATATAGGGAACCATTTTTTAGCATCGGCGTTGTCATAATCTCGGAAGCTAATCAAGCCCAGTTTCTTGGAAACCGCGACGCAGATAACACAGACAACCGATTGGATTCCGAGGAGAAGGAAATTCATGGAGAAACCTCTTCCTGATAAACAGAACTTGTTCACAACCGTCATTAATATCGATGCGCCACAGTATGCCAGGATCGGGAACACTGCAGTAAGACGTGTAGGAGTGAGCGTCTAGGTTGTCAGAAAGATGATAGGACAGTATACTGACTGGCATTCTGAGGAGGGGCGGTCTCTGCTCCAGTGCCTGTGGCAAGAGCCTTTTTTACTTGGACGATGTCCTGTTCATCATTTGGTACGGACTTGTAGTCGCCGCTGGTGGCATTGTTGGCCATGTTCTATTTCTAGCAAGGAATGGCCAGGTTATGCAGAGCTTATTGACACGGTTCTTCCAGCTCGCGAAAGACAGGGAGATGGATAAGGAGAGATGAAAGAGTGGGAGATGATGGAGGCGGTCGAAGTTGAGCGAGCAGAAGATGGATTTGACTTTTGGGCGGCGCGAATCTGCTAGCCCGGCTCGGCGTTCGGTTGGGCCTCGACGGCTATCAAATCTTCTTAAACTCCGAATTCGCGGTCGCTCTGTGCAACCTTTGATAAGACGGGAAACGTTGAACGAGCGTCGGTGAGTCGTCGACTCTGGAAAAAAACCAGCAGAAATTCCGGATTCGTTTTCTCGCGGAAAAGTGCGCAATGAGCGGACACGAGGCTAATACCGCGAGTCTAGGCTATTACATATGAAACGTCCCTGACTGCCGAGCAGTTTGAGGGATGGGAACAAAAGCTTGTTCCTTAGCGATAAAGTAACACTTCTCATTACAAAATGAATTTGTACACTTTGTACATTTTGTAAAGTGACAGAAGTCTAATCAATTCCCGGATTTCTCCGGCCCTATGACGGAAGTATTCGGGACGATGACCAATACCTTTCTTCACCTAAGCTAACCATGTTTCGTTCACTACTTCGTTCAACAGTGAGCTAGCTCTTTACGCCTTGACTTTGAAGGTTCCAATTACATCTGCAGACCTCAGGTTCACGATCTGTTCTCGCCGGCCATGCAGCGCTTCATCCATCCTCAACACTCACCTCCCAACTAATCGCTGTTCGTCTACTCTCAACTGAGACCAGAGCTGCAATCCAGAAAGCTGTGGACTCCTCTCCAATGGTCGTGTTCATGAAAGGAACGCCAGATCAGCCCCAGTGCGGCTTCTCGAGAGCTGTAGTCCAGATCATGGAATTGCATGGCGTTATTCCAGAGAAAGTCAAAACATATAACGTCTTGGAGGATCCTGAGTTACGAAACGGCATCAAAGAATTCTCGTGCGTCGCATCCGTTCAGTGGAAATGATCCCTGCTCATTTTGCTCTCATCACAGCGAATGGCCAACCATTCCTCAAGTGTATGTGAATGGAGAATTTGTAGGCGGATGTGACATCGTCCTCGGCCGTACGTCTCTTAACAACATCAGCCCTGTGTCCTTACTCACTGTTTCGTAACAGTGCATCAATCGGGAGAACTTGAAGAGCTCTTAGAGAAGCATGAAATTATCCCAAAAATTCCCGCCGATGCTGCACCGAACCCCTCGTCATAATTTCAATTCGATGCACACCTGTCTATAGACATTACACCTCATCTGCACATAATTTCACTCGATTTTCATCAACGGCGTCATCATTCCACTCAGGGTACACTTCACCCAAAGACATGCGAAAGAGTTGAGCCTGATCCCGTCCAAGCAATGCAAGGATCCTGTGATGGATGTCCGCCCAGAATCCATGCAACATTGTAGCTCAGTCAGGACCCACGGTTCCTCGCTAGTGCACTGCGAAAGCTCAGGGTTATTTCAATTAGCTTCAGAGAAATTCAAGAGAACGTATTTGGTATTGCTCTGAGGTCGCTGACACACTGGAGAATGTCTCAATTGCAAGAAAAGTCACATCTATGTTTGGTCTTCATCTTCATGTTCCAGCAGTAGAGAAAGGAGGATGATTAGTATACAATATATTTTAGTAGATTAGACCGATTAGTATTGTTTGCAATGGTCAGATAAGGTGATGGGCATTTGCCCGCAGT
>KV428162.1:0-62443 GCA_001632355.1 Sistotremastrum suecicum HHB10207 ss-3
GGTCCGGAACCCCAGTAAGCGCTCGCTTACGCATTCTTCATGACTAACGACATTAGTCACTCCGATATCGGAATGAGTCAGGATTCTTATTCAGCCCGCTCCCGCCGAGTCGGGCTTCGTAAGTCGTTTCCCACGATTACTAACACGCTTTCTCAGCAGAACGCGTCATGCTTACTGATAGATTGACTTACTAAGAACAGGTCTGATGAGTATATATACGAAACAGGCCCCAGTGGATTCAGTAGGAACTTTCCTACCCCTGTCACCTGTTCACTCACTCATCGCCTTCGGCGATTCGTTCGTTCACCACCTAACCTAACCTAAGAGCCGGATGCAGGGACCGAAGACGGCTAAGGCTGGAGGCAATAAAGCAATGAATGACGAGGACGATAATCTGCTCCCGGAGCAGACGATGGCGAGAGATTGGGAATGAGGATGCAGCTCAAGAGCGCAGAGGAGAGGCTTCCGCGGAGTGTGGGAAAGCGGAAATCCAGATCGGGTAATTTCCGCGCGGCGGAACAGCGAGGAAGGTGAAACTTCCGCCGCGCGTCGGCGGCGACCCCGAGCAGAAACAAATGTTCGAAAATCACAGGAGGGTAGTAGAGCATGTTCTGAGGCCCTGTGCGAGGTTTGAGGGCGAACGAAGCCGAGACGAGGCGAAAATCAATTCAAGAAGTTAGGTGGCTAAATACTGATAAAAGATTACTAGGATAATTTCGGATTTTTGAGTTATATTCAACAAAGAGGGTGCGGGTTTGAGCTGAGTAATGATGTTTGAGGCTGCGATGAGATTAAATATGGAAGCTATGGCGGGGAGGACAGACAACGAACCGAATGAGACCTTCAGACTCTTGTTCAAGTAGCGGAAGGAGAGTGATGTGTGTCTCAGGAGTGAGTTTGAATGTCGCATGGAAGGTTTCAAGGCATTGGCTTCGGATGGTTTGAATGATCCGATGAGAGAGTTCTGGATACTGGTCTATTTGTGTCGCATACTCTAGAAAGAGTTCACACGTTTGCGTGCAGTAGTAGTATCTGAGCGGCGCCTTGCGTCAGACACAGCTTTGAATTGAGAAAGAGGAGACGCACTTGACAGGGTAACTTTCGTCGCTCATGTGATCCAGCATCGGAAATTCTTGAATCAGTTGTTCATAAGTCTCCTGGGTGATGACGATTGAAGCAGAAGGAGTGGTTTTCTCCAACACGGATTTGATCGCTGCGCGTGCTTCGGGAAGAGGGGTGTACGATGGTTCGGTGGAAGGTGGAGGAGGGGAGATGGGATCGTCGAGAATTGACGCGGGATGATCGGCATGGTATTCAGAGCCTTCAGTCGGGGATGACATCGATTAAATGGCCGCAACGAGAATGTGACAGTAGGACAGCGATGAATGAGAGTAGTGAAAAGAAGCTAATAAGGAGGCGTGGCCTTTCTTTCAGCCGTGTATTGAAGACTGGCATAACAGGGAATCCGACACTCACAATCGATATGAAAATCCGTATCACAGTTCAGCGAAAGATTCGCCTAACACAACGTTCAACGCAAAGACTGCGGCACAGGTACGTCCTCCGGGTTATAGAATTCGTGTCGTCTTCGCTGACGCCTAGGAGAAGACTGAAGGGAACGGAGGGACCTCACGATGCCAAAATACGGATGCGGAGGCGACGGATATGACAGAGACGATTTCAACGAAGTAAGATTAGAGAATGGAGCCTGGAGACGAATACGACCGAGCTTGAGGCAGCTGGTTGCGGCGGCGGCATCGTCCGCACGGGCTCGTCTCCCAGTCTTCATTGTCCTGTCGATCCAACCAACGATCCTCTATATCACGCATCAAAGACCCACTTCCATCTAGATTCATCTCTTTCTCAATAACAGCGTGTATGGTCATCCGACCATCAAGACAGGTCAAAGAAAATCGGCCTGATACTCGGTGCTTCACGCGTCATCAATGCTGAATGGTATCTTCGACCTATGTCTCTATTCTCGTTCCGATACATCTCAATCCTCCTCGTACGAAGCACCACCGACCAAATTCACGCAAATTAAACAGATTTACTAGTCATCGAGCGGCCGGAGATCACTTGCAGGACAGCGAAGGCGATGAGTTCTGGTAGGTCGACGACGGGAAGCTACGATCAATATGGGCGGTGTTGGTTCTACAGTGATACGGATTGAACAGGATGTGTATCGGGTATGTAGCCCTCTTCACGGTGAGTCACATCTTCCTGGCATTCGTCGTTCGTCGTTCCGACCTGACAAATCTGTATAGCCTTCAGACAACAATGCTGTCGCCATTCGTGTTCCCCGTCCTGTTCTTCTCTCATTCAGTATCCACTTTGTTGTCTCGAACGAATACAGTGTTGACAAATTTCAATATTCTGCTGGATTTTAAGAGTGCTACAAATACAAGGTCTAAAGAAATCATAGATTCGAAGACAGCCGATGTTCGATGATTCTCAATCCCGCTTCAACTTCTCCATCCAACCCGTAAGATAGATTTGAAGAACCCCAGTTGCTAGCGATGGTTGCTTGCGACAAGACGCCGACGGAATGAAACCTAGGAGGGCGGAAGTGATGCGGACATGACATGTCAGAGGAGGCAGATGGAGTTGCTATCAAGTAGGGTCGACGAGACGATGCTGCGGGTGTAGAGTAGGATGGCAGCATAACGAATGATGACATGAAAGCCTCGGTCAACGTGTACCCCTAAATGAGCTGGAGTAAGCACTCATGTTCATAACACGGGATATAGCAGACGCACCGAGGTTCGCATCAGAATACAAAACTCCGTCCGTTCCCTGCACAACTCGCTTGATCTCCATGCTCCTCGCAGCTTGATCGACGAAGATGTAATTGACTTGATTTGAGAAGGGTATATCAGCACCGAATCGTCGATACTGAGTCACCTCGTGGAACGATATGCGACGGACTGTATCTATGTCGGCAGCGTCAAGATAATCGAGACCGAAAGACGGCGAGAATGCGTACCTGTTCTGCCAGCATTCGGCGCACAGCATCGTCTCATCATACTGACTTTGCTCGTTCCGGAGAGTCAAACTCGGGGGACGGGCAGAGTCTTTCGATCTGCTGATCGTCATCTCCAAGGAGCTGGGCTCACCTGAAGCCTTCAACCTCCTGATTGAACCTCCCTCTCTCCTCGTACTCGTGCTCCTATTGTTTCTGAATGGGTCGCTCAAGGTAACACGTCTGTACGATATGGTCGACTCGACGAAGGAGGGTGAATATGCGGGCGTTGAGATGGCGGGTGTGTTGGATACTGCGAATCTTGAGCTCCTCTTCGTTGTATGACATCCAGAGCGGAAAGGAATGAAAGTCGACACCGAGAGATTCGCTGGGATACGGATTGGAACCGGTCGATTTAACGTTAGGAGGCTTCCCAGTTCGCATAATGTTGACACTCTTTGGACTGGGTTTGATGAGACACGCGAATGTCAGACGCAACGAAGAGACATACGGTTCCTCTGATCCTTCTATCCCGGCCCTCGAACTCTTTTCACTCTCGACTTCAGTAACCGCACATAATTCCTGGAGTGCCTCGGGATATTCATTCGTGGGCGGGGAGCATTTAATGACGCTTCTAGTCGCTATATCGCATGTCGTAGATCAGCGAAGATATCAATATTGGTGGACAAGATGATATACTTCGCGAAATTGAGCTAGAATCTACGAGTCGAGTTAGAGACGGATTGGTAGCCAGATAAGACAAATACCTATATCACCATGGTTGAAACAATCTAATTCCTATATCAAACTACATTAGCCTTCGTATGGATCAGGTAGAACGAACGTACTTAAGTGCTCTGCCGTCCTGCATGATGAGAGGACGGGAGAGCGGAGATTGAATCTAATCTCCGATTCAGCCGAACCTGCCTTTCGCCGTCACAGCCGCGCTGAAGAGCAAAGCCTCGTGGATTCATTTACGACGTCGAAACGCCAGTTCTATGAGGTGGACCCATCCATGCTGATTCCACGAGGCCAATGAGTTGAAAAGACCTGCTCGAGAGCGTCTCGCTGCGCCTCAAACTCTCAACTAGTCACCACATCCAAAACCGAATAACGACAATGGCGAACCGTGTTTCGTTAACGACTCTACGAATCCATCTCTACATATTGCTATTCTTGTTCTCTGTTGTTCTTATGGGTATATCTGCTGGTCGGCTTCACTACACCACCCATATACCCAGAGGCGATCCGCTCAACGGCGGCAAGAACTTCTTCGATCCAATCGTTCCAGAATTACTAGTCACGGCTATCCTGCTCGTGGTAGCCAGTGCAACCTTGTGAGTTCCTGATTCAACGTCGTCTTATCCACCTCATCTCCAGGATAGCTTATGGATCGTATGGCAAAAAGTTGAGATGGAATTCATGACTCGACTGTGGTTCGAGATCGCCGTTCTCAGCGTCCTATGGGTTATGCTGACCGTTGGACAATCCCTTGCTACCGTACGTTTCCCTCTTGTCTCGTTTACGATAACATCCTGACGTTGAAATGACCTCATCCTTCATCTCCGTTGCCGATCTTATCCTCCCCAACTACAACACGTTCGACACACATCCCACACCCTTCCTCTCCGAAATCGCCTGCACACAGTCCATCTGGCCGAACCTCACATGGTGCATCAAATTTACTGCGTGTCAAGTCATCCAAGCCATGATCGCATTCGCATGGTTCAGCTGGGCATGGCTAACCCTCCTCATCTTCATCTCCCTCCGCTTCGCCATCATCAACCAAGCCTGGTGGGAACACATCCACGGTTGGAACACTTTCGACGACGGCAACTGGCGCGAAAGCATTTCCGGCGTGAGCGGTGCTCGAAGCGGCTACGCCAGCGGCGGTAACGTTCTCGGAAGAGCCGAAGATGGAGACGGTATGTCGGAACGAGGAGATCAAAGCCGTTCCTGGATGGGTATCGGGCGAAGGAGTGGCCCCAGGGCTAGTACGGTCCCGAGGGTCAGTGTTGCTGCAGAATAGACTTGGATGGTCTAAGCATTTTACTCTTCTCTTTCAGGCCTTTTGATTCGTGCTGAAGCCGCATGGCTTCCTTGTTGTAGATATAAATACCAAATCTCTACCGCATTATGTATGCAGACCCTAGACGTAATTTATATGACGACCGCGGATTTATATGACGACCGCGGATTTATGAGAATATCACAAAGTGTCTCTGAAATCGAGGTTCTTTATCATGCCCGAGTATTCCGTTTCGCTCAACCTCAGATTCATCATTCAAGGGTTCAACCCGGGCGCCTAATTAGCCCTTAGCTTTCACGGCGTCGACCATGTCAGACAACCTTGCAATCACTGGCAATCAACGTCACAGGGACTCGGAATTCCAAGCTACTGCTGCGCACTTCTAGCATCCGCAGTCCATACTATTCTCCTCTTGCCGTCTCCTCCGTCGAAACAATACGATTGGATGATTAGAGTCGATCTTCCCCGCTAGTCAGCCTCGTGTCAATGTCTTGGCTCAGATTCATGCTTTATCTTAATTCTCTGCGTCTTTCGTGCTGATTCGAGCTCGAAGTCGTTCGAATCCGTCCAACAGCTCCTTCACTACCCTGCTTGGCTTGTCAAAGTCGATATGAGTGCTAATGCGACCAGCTTCAATGCAACCAGCTTCAATACGACTAGCGTAAACACTACTACCGCCAGCATACCTGCATTTCCTACCGATCTGCGATTCGTCTACGTATGCATCCAAGCTCTCGAAGCCCGAGTTGGAGTCGCCTCCGCAATATACAGTCAATTCATTGCCCTCCGTTCATCCTCATTCCAACTGATCAAAATTATAGCCTTCCTACTCGTGCTATTCGCCGTGACAGTTCGAACATTCGCAGCTCAATATTGCGGGCACGACAGTTTCAAGCTCGTCCTCTCCATGCTCGGATTCACCTTCTTCATGTCCACCATCGTTTTCATCATGACTGCCGTCAACATCTCGGTTCAGATCCACCCAGTCTCTGACGCAATCGAATCATTCTTTCACTGCAACGATCAACCCGATCCATCGTATATGAGGGTCCCACTGGCTATTCAAGTTCTCGTCGGGGACATGTTCACGGTGCGTACCATCGTCTCGAGATGAGGGCATAGCCTCATAACTTTATCTTCAATGAAGGTATATCGGACTTGGCTGATCTTCGGTAAAAGCAAGAAAATCATCGCATTTCCAGCTTTCCTCTGCCTACTTCTCCTCGGTGAGCGTTACCTTCGGCCTTTAAAACCTCGCTGATATATTCTGTCTCGAAAGCTTGGGTCTTCGTCAGTGCAACAGAAGTAGGGTCAACGACATACCTCGTCATTATCCCAACTTCTTTCGCGCTGAATGTTGTCTGTTCCGGTAAGCTCGTCTCTCTTCGATCAATATTTGTGATTATTGAAGTTCATTCGTAGCTCTGATTTTCGCAAAACTCAGCCGTACGCACTTCAAATCGGTGCAAGATGACTGGTCCTTGAAAAGACCGCTCGTTCAATTTGGAGTCTCGTAAGTATTCAAAGTTCTGCCAATATGAGTCGAAAGTGATCGTTTATAGCTCCGGAGCCATTCACTCTATCGTCCTGCTTATGCTCCTCGTCCCTATCGCCTCCGGCTGGGCAAATGGACTAGAATTAGTAGGCCCCGTCGTGGTACGCAGATTTTCGGTCTCTGAGCTGCTTCTGAATTCACATCTTATGCGTTTTCAAGTTTACCTGCGCCGTCGCCATTACCTTAAATCTCTTGATTCTTCAATTAACACTAGCCAAGACGTATAGAAGCAAGGGATTAGTCAGAGTCGAAAGTCCGATTGACGAGTCGGGGGTGACAGCTGTGGAATTGCACTCGGACGGGGTTCGCGAGAAATGGACTGCGGATCCCATTCTGGATCTGGTACTCGGAAAGTAAGGGGCAGAAGATAAGCTTGATGAATTGACTAGGGAAAGTCGAAATATTTGCAACCAGAAATGAGCATCATCAGTTTAGGTCTCCGTCTACGGTTTCTATCTTTCGGAGAGCTGCGATATCTGTCCACGAATCCGATTGCCGTCGAAAAATCACAATCCATAAAAGTAAATTGCTCCTCGAAGAGTCCGCGATTATGGACAGGTTATTTTGCCGATCAAGGAGTTCAGAGTTGTACGTGAATCGTACACAATTAAAGTCGCCGCTTCATATATAGGAACGGTTCTTATCTCCGACAGCTCACGGACACCTCAGAAAAATCACCAAAGCAAGAATGGCAAGAATCGATACCGATATAAGCTCGAATCGGAACATGAATCTGCGTAACATAAGCTGGCGCGTGAATCCCCCGTACTACATCGATCTAGACCGATTGATCCTCCTCTCTCGTGGTCAACGCTCATATAGCTAAATCAATCACCGGGTCAGAGGTACGCTTAAGCTCGAATGACTCCAGCCCAGCCTCATCCAGCGGCACGAAGTGATGATGGAGAGCCTTGGTCAAGGCTAGCTGAAGGACCAGCAAGTCAAAAGCTATTGCTCCAACCGACGAAACCTTCAGTAAGACCCTCATCAGATTCGGTTCCAAAATGTTGTTGAATACTCACAGCTATCGGTCCGACGAGAGAGACTCCGTCACCCCATCCTCCGAGACTGCCGATGAGGAGGAAGAATAAGACAACGCTGTATAGACCACCTGAGCTAGAGTAATCGTCAGAACCTCGTACGTTATCGGATAAACGAAAACAGGCGTACACAATAACAAATTGCAGGATCATAGCCCGACTAGATTGAAGAGCTTCAAACTGAGCTTTGATCAAACGTCTGGAGATCAGGGCTAGAAACAAGATCAGGGATGCGTTTCGACAGGACGATGGACACGAACTGGTACAAAGAACGTTGAGGACGAGTGAGATGGGCAACACGACGTCGTAGAACTCCGGAAGGATTCTGAAGGAGAAGGCACTGATCGGAATGAAAGCTGGATCTGAGCATCAGGGATCACCACGCCATCAAATTTATGGGAGACCGACCGAATAGAGCAAATGACAATACAGCAGGCGCAATGATGATCTTGTTCGCTCGAGCATGGATAAGCCATGTACGATAAACCTGATAAATATCATCACTCGAAGCGCTACTGGGGATGAAATCAAAACTCACAGTATATGTATCCAATATGAACATCTGAATCACAAACAAAATTCTCAAGTACATAGGATCAACGTCAACGTCGCATCCATTAAATGCCGATAGAGAATTCTCAGGCCGGAGTTGAGTAGAGATGTTGCGCATGGTGAGGGCAAATATGATGGTGGGTATTACGAATGTGAGGAAGAGCATCAAGAGGAGTATGCCGATGTTGCTACGAGCGTGATACTGGGTGACGACGGCACGGAGGGTGACAAAAAACAGAATGAGCAGCATGCCTGTTTTTTGGTTGAACGAGTCAGTATAGAGGCAGTTGTCCCGGAAGGGCGATTTACCGTACAGTGCGGCTGCTACGCCAACTCGAAGTTCGAGTCGCTTGATGCATGTGAAGACGTAGCCGACGTCGAGAGTGTCGCTCATTATCGAATGGGTCGAAGAGTGAGTGTTGATCGTTAAGGTTTGCGAAATAGAGTGTTGTTCAACGGGTTGGAAGATGAAATGGTTGACGACTGAGTTCCGAGTTGGTTGTTGGATTATATACTGCTAAGCAGAGAAAAATAACCGTTCACGCAGGGCAAGATCGATCAATTTCCGAGTTGGGAGAAAGGATGCAAGGACCCGGTTAGGCGTTGTTTTACTAGGCATTGTTGCGCAGCAGCTCTTTCCTGTGCATGGTCTCAGTGCAGTAGTCGGTGGGTAACTTGGTTCACGTGCACTTGACATACTTCGTTCTCATTAAATGCACTGGAGCAATATTTCAAGTGGGTATTCTGACAACACAGAGGAAAAATCGACTCGCCTGATACCCTGGAGGGAGACACAAAATGCTGCCGAGGAAACTTCTTCCGGGCTGCGGAGCAAGGGGTAGAGGGGACAAAGCGGAGTGTGGGCCGAGGCGCCTAACGTCAAGCTTGGATCGTTCACGAAAGACTGGTAGAAAGAAACACCGCGTCCTCTGAGATACTATGGGCTGATGCCCTGTGATTAACATCGTCATCAGGCTGTGCCATATGAATCAAAAAGATCAAGATCAAAATTGAAATTGAAATTAAAACGAGGATGCCCAAGCTCACTTGAGAGACAGAAAATTCGATGTACTATGAGAGCCCCAAGGTTGAGAGATCGTTCCCAGAATAAGTGCTTACTGTAACGACGTGTATCACAGTTGTTCTCATGAATGAATATAGCATGTTGATTTTGCCTAGACCGGAATGAAATAAGGACATCGATTTGAGCGGATTTACATCCGAATCGTCCGGGTTGCTGGCGAAGGAAAGGAGTAGTTCAATCGTGGGGATCAGATGGACCTAAGGCATGGAATGTCTACATTTCGAAGCATTGTGAGTACACGGTTATAGAATTTCCATACCGAGAATCAGTCCATTGGAGCCGCGACTCGGAGTTCAAGATTTTCTAGGCATATGCGTCTTCCGACTCGGATTTCAGAGCTTTATCGACTTAGGCTGTGGGGGTGTCGATATTTCATTTAGAAAAACAACTACGGAATCGGATGGAATTCTGATTTCGAAACGCGTCAGCGCCCTTGAGTAAAACCAT
Organism: Sistotremastrum suecicum HHB10207 ss-3; assembly: GCA_001632355.1. NCBI lineage: Eukaryota > Fungi > Basidiomycota > Agaricomycetes > Sistotremastrales > Sistotremastraceae > Sistotremastrum > Sistotremastrum suecicum. Next base: position 9,670 of record KV428162.1, read on the forward strand.
TCTGAGGTTGGACTCTCTCCTGAGTTTCTGGTTACGCTCTATATATTCCCCTATACCAAATCGAATCAGTCAGAAAAAGGGAATTGAACCAAATTCAAACGCTCTGCGACTAAGCGCCAGAAACTTGTCCGAAAATTTCTCCAATCTGTGCCCTTCCCGAAGCTCTCCTCTTCGAAATCCTGCACTTCTTTCTATTTCATGGCTTGAGACTCTGAGCACCTCACTCCATGTCCTATGAGCAGAGTTGCAAAACATCGCCACGAGACTCGATCACTAGATGGTAAGAGGGGCAATGCGGCGCTCGAGCTCCGAGATTCCGGCGTCTCCGAACAAGATCCCGACCTGGACAAGCGCTTGTACATAATAGAAGTAAATGTTTGCGACCTCAAGAACGAGCTCAACAGAGTAGAATATATTAATATATCATTGCTGCTCTGAGATGATATAACACGACACTCAGATGTTTACATTCATCAAAACTACGTACGAAACTCAAATCTCCACAAGTGGTACCAATTAGAATAGTGACTAGACTACGTAATTCAAGCATCTCGACTGATGCCGTTGTCACGAAAGGCACAAATCATCGGCCCACAACTTTAGAGAACAAGGTCGATCACCGGATCAGAAGTGAACTTGGACTCGACTGAACTCGCCCCCGCCTCTAGTCCAGCCCCTCCAGTCTCATCGATGGACACAAATCCTTGATGGCGGAATGCTTTGGTCAAGGCCAGCTGAAGGACGAGCAGATTGAAAGTGATGGCTCCAACCGACGAGATCTGCAAGAGAAAATCATCAGCATGAGCCGATACAGTTCCGATGAGAACTTACAGCAATAGGTCCGACGAGGGAAATTCCGTTACCCCATCCTCCGACCTGTCCGATCAGGAGGAAGAAAAGGACCAAGCTATACAGTGCACCGGAGCTGAGGTCGATATCAGTACTTCCGACGTTATCGAATAAACGCAAGGAAGGCATACACGACAACGAAGTGCAAGACCATGAATCGATTGGAGTGAAGAGCTTCGAATTGAGTGTAGACCAAGCGTATCGAGATCAGCGCTGATCACGCATTCAGAACTCGTTCCTCTCACGAAGGGCGATACGAACCGGTGCAAAGGACATTGAGTACGAGCGAGATAGGTAGAACGATGTCGTAAAGTTCCGAAACGGCGTTCGTTCCACTGACGGGAATGAAGGCTGTATTCTCAAATGAGCAAATAGAACACAGTCACTGAAAGCAAAGACAGACCCAGTAAAGTGAGAGCTAACAGAGTCGGGAATATAACAATTTTGATCCTTCGAGCATGAATAAGCCATGTACGATATACCTAGGAGAAAATTAGAATCAATCAAAAGCCACTATGCCTTAGCAAAATCGCTCACCGTAAATGCGTCCAGTATGAACATCTGGAGGATAAACAAGACCCGCAGGTAACCAGGGTCGCTATCGTCGTTGCATCCAAGGAAGTTCGTGAGAGAATTCGCTGGGCGTAGTCGGGTAGAGATGTTGATCATGGTCAAAATGAATATGACAGTCGGTATCACGAATGTAACGGCGAGCATAGACAGCAGTAGCTCGAAGCTACCCTGAGCGCGATACTGCGTTATGAAAGCACGCAGGGTGACCAGGAATAGAATGAACAAGATGCCTGAAATGAAAGCGGATCGTCAGCTTCGCTAGATCTCCATGGAACGACCGACAAATAATGATATCCAGGACGAATGACTTACTGTACAGCGAGGCCGCTACGCCCACTCGAAGTTCGAGATTTTGGACGCAGAGGAAAATATAGCGGAGATCCGAATCAGTACTCATTGCGAACTCGATCGAGTCTTGGTTCGGAGGGGTGTACTTGATAGACGGGGGCTGTTGATCAACGGAGGTAGAACTGCTGACGGCTGAGTTTCGAGCTGACTCTCGGGTTATATACTGCCAAGCATGGAACAACCGTTCACGTGGGATTAGACCCGCATCTAGGCTGGCCAATAGGAAGCAGAAAAACGGGTAAGGGTCGGTTTACTGCGCTTTACTGCGCAGCACCAATTTCCATTTATGAGCATCGTGCCGACCAATGGTCGGTGTGACTGAGATATCAACACGGTGATTCAAGACTTGTCTTCCTTAGACATTTTAAGATCCATCCATCGTCAATTCCGATGAAACGGAATACGTCTCGATCTGAGTAGAGCCAGGACCATTCTGTGATCAGAAGGGAACTTCTTCCGTGCTGCGGAACCAGGGGCAGAGGGTGGAAAAAGCGGAGTGCGAAAACAAGCGTCGACGATTTGGCATTCATAGCATTCAGGAATCGGAATAAATATCACAAACTCAGGTTGCACCATGATGAAGCACTTGTGTCCCAGCTTGGTGTCTCAAATGATGTTGGCGCCTTTGCGCGGGATCAAAGTTACAGTTACGATGCACAACGCTGACCCAAGGTCTTGATCTTTTCCGAACAAGTTGGGCGATGAGAGAACGATTAGTGAAAACAGAGATAAATTCGTTTCGTTTGGACATGACGAACGTGTTGCTTCCGCTCAAGCCTGGTACGGGGAGCTGGCAATCCCTTTCATTCGGCTTTTAGTCCCTGAAGACGCAGGTCGAGTTGATTCCACATAACTATTGCAGGATATAAGATCAGTTTGCCGAGTTTCGAGCGCGAGAATAAACGAGAATAGTGCTTATTGGTGGATTGACGAGTGTCGGAATTAACGAGTGTTTCCTGGTTTGTTCATCATCATCATGCATTCCTTTCCGCGATACGATCCGTGTCGGAAAGAATAGTATAGGATACTAGAGCGCCCCCGACCCGGACTCTTAAGGGAGGATCCCCTAGTTCCGTCGCGGTTCTTGCGGGTATAAGATTCTTGAGCAGGAAGGACGACGCCGGGTGCCGGGAAGATATGTAGCTGAAGCAAGTATAAAATCTTGGGAAAAAATCCAATAGGAACAGAATCAAAATTACTAATTCAATAGAGAATCCATGTTGCCAGTAGCATCCGAGAGTCTTTAATTGCCAGATGAACCTTCATGAAAGCCAGAGCTAAATTCAGATCGTTCTTAGTAGATATCTGGTCCGATAAGAGCTTGAGGGGGGATATTTCTTATCGATCGCAATGTCTTCTCTTATTGGCCTTCTTGGAGGTCGATTGTCGATGTCTGGCCCTCTAGAATGCCTCGCTCACCGTCAATGCTGGCAGAGTCGCGGGTTAGCACCAAACAAAGCCAAACCGAAGAAGCATGCTTTAGACTCGACCTCCGAGGTTCCGACGCACGGTCAGTAGATTACATGACCAAATAACCTTCCTTGGTAAACATGACCTCGGACGTATCTGAAGCGCAATTGCATCTCTTCAGTGGCATCTTGGTGTCATACACCGCAGGCCCCCGGCAGTATGACCCCTAGGAAAAATGTAGTCCAAAGCAATCGGAATTCCTCCATTAGGGAGTTCCGAACGATTTGAACCGCCGTCTTTGCAAAATAAAATGCTTTCTATACTGGTTTGTACCGCGGGTCATACTGCCGCGTGTCTGCGGTGATATCTCCTCTAGTCTAGATAGCCTAGAGGAATAAATCGACAGTTATCGGATGGAGTGGCCGGGGTCTCCCTCCTTCATTGGCCGTCAAGGAGACCGGCCTCCGAGCGTGATTGATCGGGAACGGTCCCTGCCCGGGTTCACTGCTCTTTTCTCCTAACGGCCATCTGCTGCGCATGCTCTTGCTGGCATCAGTGCTATCTATCGACATCACCTGAACGATCCTAGCTTGACATAGCGAGAGGGAGAAGGAAGTCGAAAAATTATGAGTGACAGTTGGGGGGCTTTGGATACCGATGGAGCGTTGGACGCAGAAGGCGCGATATGGATGGGGCAGTGCTGGAAAACTTTGCAGATACGACTAGGAATCGCTTCAGCTACCTATGGTATGTGTCCCTCACGTGAAGATGTTATCTTGCCACGCTTCATTTGATTTTCCAGGCTTCATGGTGATGCTTGCGCTCGTTACCCATTGGACGTTCATTGCTCGATATTGGAAACATCATTCGTTCAAAATCATCATGACAATGTTAATCCTCACCTTTACTCTTGCGACCCTCGAGTTCGGCCTCACCATCACAAATATCACGCGCTCATTCATACCTGCTGTCCCTTTACCTACCAGTGAGGCGCTCATGAGCGGCACTTTTCAATGCACGAATAGTCCGACGACTAGACCCATGGAAATCATCGTCGAGCTGCAGATGTTATTAGGAGACTGTTTTGCTGTGAGTTCGTCTAGACCGGCCCGTGATTGGATACTCATTGATGCAGATTTATCGCTGTTGGCTTGTGTGGGGCAAGCGTTGGCTCGTTGTGTTGGTCCCGAATCTTCTCGCAGTTCTCCTCTTCGGTTCGTCAACTGCTCCTCTCTGCGATCAGACAAGTCTCACACATGGCCTCATCCTCAGTCACTATTCCTCTCCTGGCTATGCGCACTCTCAATGATGTCGGCCTTTTCCTCCCCATCGCAATTTCGCTCGTTCTCAACATACTTACTACCGGTGAGTGTCATCAGGTTTCAGCATCGTCTCATTTCGACGAAACTCATGTTCGCACCAGTTCTCATCATCATTCGACTATGGAAAGCCCGAAGTAATCTCATCCAAGCAAACCTAATCAAGCCGGCCGTCTGGTTCATAATTCAGTAAGACTCTTCTTCAGCTTCTTGATAACATCGAACGCTGGCTCCATGTAGGACTGGTTTGATGTACCATGTAACTCTTTTATTCCTCTTCATCGGACTATTCGCCGGATGGGCTGACGTCCTTCCAATGATCGGTCCCAACCTCGTAAACGCTTCTCAATTCTCACCAAAATCTTGACTCATCCATATATTATCAGATCACAAGCATCATCGCCATCGAATTCCATTCCCTAGTCCTCCAAGTAACACTCTCCAAAACCCTCCACCACCTCGGCGAAGACAACACCCCCGCCGCCGACGAAGAATTCGCAATGCGAGAAGAAAACCCTAAACAACCTCAAATCGTCTGGGGAGACGGAGAATCCGTTCAAGGTGGCTGTGGAGGACTGACACGTCGTCGGGATGATGGACAAGCGCTGACTTATGATCCCGTCGTCGACTTAATTTTGACGAGAAGAGCAGTTTAATAGAAGTTACGTAGAGAATGTGTTCTGGACATTGTATCTAGTATTCTTCGTTGGGCGTGTTGTGTGTCTGTAATGTACTGTATCATATTTTGTTTACCGGCTTTGACGAGGGCGGTGGTAGCTTCAATCAAGTATTCCCGCAGTAGCAGTAAATGGAATACCCATGGAAGGCCGTTACGTGTGCGCTAAACAGGGCTTCAGGCGTTTCCCCCCGATGCGGCAAGCAATGGTGTCTCAATTTCCAAGGCGATATGCTACAGGTCTAGAGTGTCGTGAAGTTGAGACACAGCAGGCTGGAGCAAATTTTAGCAAGAGAAAAATGTGAAAAAATGTTGCGGCCTGAGTGGACTTTATCATCCATCCTGCGCCGGGGAAATCGTGCCAAGAATCATATTACTTGCGACGAAAAAAGCTTGCAGAGGATCTATAACTTCTCATGATTTATTCAGCCTCTTTTCAATTCTAACAATTTTTTCAGCTTTTTTTCAATGAAACTGAAAAAAGCATGAAGGCGCGCTGAAAACACGTTGAGCGCCTGCAGAGTTCTCGCAAAGAAACAAGTCTGGCTATTCTCCGCATTTTCCCGTTGAGAAAATTGTGACTAGAATAAGTCACGCGTCACACTTTTTTCACCGTTTTCGCTTGCTAAAAATGGGTCAGGCCCGCTGTGAGAGGTCGGAATTCGCAAAAGATCGCGTCAGGCAGGTCAGGACTATCGGAGTTCGAATATCTTTTTCTGACATCGACGCCTGAGGCTACAGTTTACTATGGCTCGACGATTCTTCTACGATACCTTGCAGATACGTTGGCGCTTAAATCTCAAAGCTCAAGAATGACCTAGATTCTCTGATTTCCGAATCAAGGCATCCCACCGGCCATCGTCCTCCCATCCAATAGTTTTGTCTGTTCTAAGCTTCAGCACACGCTTTTCATCCTGCACACCCGAGGCCATATGGAGTTTCATGGCTGACGTCTCCCTGTCAACGAGATCCAGCCATTTAATTGCAATTGCTCTCTGTTCCGCTGTCATAACGTTCAGCAGGACCCAGATTACTCGGTCGAGCCCATGGGTGACGTAACCTTGAGGCGTCATTAAGCAGTGTATATTTTGGCCGTGCATCGAAGCTCTCACCATGTGGCCGTATCTGTTCAGGGACCCATTCGATTTCGTATCGAAGGACAGGCATTCCAGATCTCATCAAATCGCGATGAAGAACCCTAACCGGTATATGCACTGTGGGGTCCAGGAATCGTCAGGAATCACTCGCCAATGATATTGACGCTCACCTTGATAGTCGGCCATTATCTCACCGTACAACTTCCTCGCATCCGAAACTGTACTATCAGGCGACAAAGGCTCGTATGATGCGAGAAGCCGATCGACGATTTCCGGCTGAAGAATTCGCTTGAGGTTATTCCTCACATCATCTCGGGAATTGACCGGCTCCGTAAACTGATACGAAAACCATTCGTCCTTGGTCTCTCCAACTACAACATACTTGATGCCTTTCTCCTTCAGACTTCGCCCAAATGCTCCCGATGCCTGCCATTCCATCGCGCCTTCCTTCATCCAAGAACCATCAGTACAACCTCGGAAAGTACCGTACTCTGGGATCGAGGCAATAGCTTCGAGGAGCGCACCCGCAGAAACCTTCGAACGATCTTGAATCGTTTCGAGAATGTCGGGAGAAGTCGGATCCAGTGAGAGAGCTCCAACCAATGCGTCAAATTGTGTTTGAAGTTCTCTCGGCGTTTTTGGATCAATCCTACATCATTATACCCAGTTATACCATTTAATCGGACAAAGAATAATATTCTGCTTACAAAATCGCATTCGATTCCATTCGGATTCCTTGTACAGGAGAACTTTCTCCCGATGGAAGCCGGCTTATATGGTGGACAATTTGATGCACCGAATGCGACCCTATCGATACTCAGTTTCTATAGAATCATCTTTCCGATTCCGACGAACCTGCAGAAAGACCACTCAATTCCATATTGCTGGGGTCGCCTAACAATAGTAGGGTCGGTTCAGAATTTATGCACTCTCGGGATTGGAATGAACTACCTCCGAATGATGAAATATTGTCCTGAATCCATTTGATCGCCAACCACTGATCTTTGAAACCGAAATTTCCAGGAATAGGAGGATTCTCGGCAGCCAAGAAACCGAACACGGATAGCCTGATCTCATACTCATATTGAATACTCAGACTGAAGAGTTGTGCGTGGTTTGACTCACCGATAGCCAATGTTTACCCAAACTTCGTCACGATCATGTGAGACATACTGATGATGCATAGGCAAACCATGGGGAGAACCGAATTGCAAGAATCCCCCATGAATATGAATTTTGACTGATTTCAAAGATGGTGGCGATGGAATGATTTCGTCGGTCGGTGACGAAGCGAAGGACACTGAAGGTGGGCAGAAAATATTCAGAAATAATCTATTCATCAAAGAGGGGTTTCAGGACCGTGCTAAGGAGCGTTCGAGTAACTCACGGGTGTTCGCTGGGGCTACCCAAACCCATTCGGGCCTTAAACGGAATACCTAGTGTATTTTAGAACGTATACATTGATGGAATTCAGAATCGCCCCTCACCCATCGCGGTAGTGTCATGCTCTGGTTGAAATGGATCTGTTCAGAATTTATCAAGGCTGTCGACATGAGTAGATGGTGGGAAATTTTACATCGAGTTTCTCTGATGAATTCATGATTTCGCGCATACTGAAAGGAGTCGGGAAGCGGGACAGGGTCTGCGAAGCGTTTCGGTGGGAGGGCATAGTCGACCTCTGAAATGAATTCACCAGCTTCGTTTGATAGGTGTGAGTTGCTATTTGAAAGAACGTACCCAAGAAGACGGCACAACCATTCCTTGATCGCCGGCTCTGCACAGGTCCAAACCTGGTGAATGCCACCACGTCGTCTTTGCTCCCCTCTAGCTCCGTTTCGAGATGGACAAATTCACTACCAGTTGATTGTGAATCTGTCATTGGGGAATTTCTGGTGTACTCCTCGATTAGCCTCTTTTGAAAGGGTCTGTGAATATATAGCGTGGAAGGCACTCCGAGTCGGTCCAAACCGGATTCGTTCGGTCAGTTCTTCTGTCAAAGGTATTACACTACTCTTGTCATACCCTTTAGCCAAAGACTCACACTTATGATAACCGGATATCAAATACCCGTTCGTATATGAGAAGTCGACAATACGGGGGCGGAGATGGGGATGCCTTCTTCGAGTGAACAATGGAGTACATATCTCTATGGAGTTTTCATTCAGATTTCTTCGTGGAGATCAGTACTAGTATCGAAGGGATTTGCAATCTCATGCAGCACGATGTCGTGATGTCGAGTTGCTTGGGTCAAGGGTTCGGTGATGCTTCGCAGCTTCCGGTTCCGATTCTCAAAATGCTCGCGGTCGTTCTCAATTTGATATGTTATGAACGGCCCTCTAAAACTCTCTTATCATCCATTGTTTACCGTTTTCCGAATCATGCATTTCTTCGTACCGATACATCACAGGGAACTTCTCATTACTAATCCTTTGAAGACTTCCGAAGACCTCGAGGCTCCCCATCAAGAACACGTCCAGCCAAGCTTATCATCGAATCCCACTTCGTATCTTCCCCCCATCCAATCTCTCTATCTTCTCCGAGTACTAAAGTCTTCCGTAATTCGACTTCGCCTAACGCCTCGTTCTCCAATTGACGAATTTCGGAATCGATAGCATCGAGCCAACGGCGTGCCGTCACTGCTTGATCCGCATCCAGCTTGTCGAGCCTTAGCGCCCATAATACGCGATCTTGACCGTGAGTCACATATCCTTCGATTGTGATCAGCATGAAATCGGTGGAATTCATGGTGAGGACTCACCGAAGGGCCGAAGTTGAGGAGGGGACCATCGAATTTCATATCTCAGGACAGGCAGCCCGGATGCAGCCAAGTCACGATGGAGAATCCGAACGGGAATATGCACTGAAATGGGGGAGTTCGATGGGAGTTTGAGATTTACGGTTCCAACGCACCTTGTCCTTCACTCAAAATATCGCCATACAACCTTTTACATTCTTCCGGACTCGAATTATTGGGGAGCGGCTTGTAAACCTCCACAAGCTTCTTCACAATATTGGACTGATAGTATCTGCGAAGAAATCGCTCTACATCTGACGGTTTCTCGACAGGGTCGGCGATGGAATATAGGTACCATTCATCGACGAGATCGCCGATCACGATTGATTTGACACCTTTCTCTTTTAATGACCTTCCAAAGTCACCGGATGCCTGCCAATCCATGGCTCCAACGGGGAGCCACTTGCCGTCTGTGCATCCGCGGAATGCGCCAAATTCCCCCAATGATTCTATTGCGGTGGTTATCGATTGCCATGAGGTTTCAATCGGATCTTGGAGTGTTTTGAGAATAGACGGCGACGAAGGATCCAGATGAAGAGCTTGAACTAATGCATTGAATTGTGCCTGTAACTCCGAAGGAGTTTTTGGGTCTATTCTGCCGAGAGAATAAGATTTCGAAGCTCATGATAGTGGACATCGTACGCGATTGCATTCGATTGCATTATTACCGTCTGGAACGGGGACGACTCCCCGGGAGGTAACCGGCTGACGAAATGTAACAGTTGATGACATGAATGTGCGCCTGAGTAGAATGTCTAGTTCACATTCATAGTAATACTTTGATATCACGCACCAGCAGAAAGACCAGTAAGTTGAATATTATCGGGATCGCCTTAAAAATGCCCTATAAGAATTCCATACGACGACATTTTTATGCCGGTCTCACCTCCAAACGAGGAGATATTATCTCTGATCCATAGTAGCGAAAGCCATTGATCTTTGAAGCCAAAGTTGCCGGATATCGGTGGATCTTCCGAAGCCAGGAATCCGAACGCTGATAGTCTAGTTGAACGATAAGGGAACCTCCGCCCGATCAATACGTATAATAGTGAGCAATTTACCTATACCCAACGTTCACCCATATTTCATCCCGCTCATTGGCTACATATTGGGCTTGAGATGTCAATCCATGTGGAGACCCGAACTGAAGGAATCCGCCATGAATATAGACTTTGACCGGTTTCAGGGGTGACTCTCGGCTCTCTCCACGTGGTAAGGTGACAGTCGGAGGACAGACAAGATTCAGAAAGAGTCTATAGAAAATATAGCGTTGAGAATTTGCATAGTCATAGACTTCTCACGGGTGTTCGGTGGGGACCCCGAGTCCGAGTTTGTCCTCCAGAGGAACACCTGAATATCAACACGGTCATTTCATAGCCGAATAACGCGAAGGTGAACATACCCACTGCCTGTCCATCATTGTCAGGTTGCGCACCATCTATTCATTATTGAGTTGTGAATGAAATATAGGCGAAATCTAGATGGTGCTCACATCGACTCTCCTTAATAAACTCATATTCGGATGGATACACAAAAGTATGGGGTAATGGAACTGGATCTTCAAATCTCTTCGGAGGTAGCGCGTAATCGAGTTCTGATGACCTGCGTGACCGATAGATATCAATCTGAGTCAAAGACCGAACCTAGAAAGACTGCGCATCCATTCTTTGATCTCCGTCCCCTCACCGTGCCGTATTTAGTGTTCGCCGTGACCCTTGCCGTGCTTGCAAGCAATTCATGCTCAAGATGGACCGACGCAGACGTGCTACTGGAACTATCTTGCATGTCGTTTCCAAACGATACAGTGATGGATAGCAGATGACTGGGCGAGTGAGAGAGATACTCGGAAGCGGAAAGCACTTTCCGCACACGAAAGCATCGTGTTCGCCGATATCTCCGAATAGCAACGTGACGTAAAGAGATGATCTACACGTATCTGGTGCGTATGGATAATCATACATGGGGGAACTAAACACTGAGTACATGGATGTAAAGCTACATTGAAGCCGCAATAAAATTAATGCCTCGGAACGCGTGGTAATATCAGATCTACGATTGGATCGGGTGATGAATATGATGCTGCTTGTGATGTCTGACCTCTTCGGGATCTAAGCTGCCCAACGAAGTCGACGATGCCTTTTGGTTTAGCCAGAGATGATACTAATTCAACTTCTTGATCGTAGGGAGGTGTAGATTTTGGCGGCGTGATAGTACTTGAAAGATTGTCTGACGATGTATGAAACGATCTTGACAGGGACACTTGGAGGATGAGGAGGTGAAAAGAAATAGCCACGATGGTGGTTATCTATCCCACGAGATTATTTATAAATGAGAGAAGAACTCAGTTGAATTCGACGTACGATGTTAGGACCGACGGTCGGAAATCCGTTGGCCCAACCATTGAATAGCGCAAGTAATAACGAAAAGATCGTCATATGATACATCACCCCTGTTCTGTATGTCCGCTATGGATAAGGAACATTGACGAAAATGGAGGTACTTACTGAATGATAAATGAGACAACGGATCGGAAGAGGATCATATCCTCCGGCATAACTCGGCGATACGACCTCCACAATTTGATGAGGATAAGCACTTCAGACTGTCAGAATCGATGAAAAGTAGAGAGTCGCAAATGACTTACGTGTAACTAACATATTCGTTACTAGAGAAATAATTCCCGATAATGGAAGCTCGAGTCCGGGAAGGAGTCCCAGACATAGCACAGGGATGAAAGCTTCATAGGGGATACACTCAGAATCGCATTTCGACCGTAGGATTGGATGATATGCTCACCGATAAGGCTAAGAGTACACAGTGTCGGTATCGCAATCACAAGCCAGCTTCTTCCCCACAACAGCCAACAGCGGTATATCTGAGTAGAGTTGTAGTGTGAGATGGGGGTGTTTGTAGATCTTAAAGGCTTACGGCGAAGGAATCTCCGAGTATCATCTGGATTTCAAAAATCAGGTCTGCAGCGAGGGAGGCCGGGCGATCCACGCATGAAAACGAAAGTCCACTTTCAACAGCCGAGTTCACGGAACTCGCTATGTTCACAACTGTCAAAGCAAATTGAATAGTTGCCAGTGAAAACGTGAGGATGAGCATGCTAAGGAGCAGGCCGAAGCTAGGATGTCGACGGTAACGGATGATGAAAGTCCATATTGTCGTCGCGGCAAGCATGAACAAGATCCCTGTAGGGGTTTAGATGAGCTCGTAATTCGTCTCAAGACACCACAAACGCATACCATAGAAAGCCGCTGCCAGACCTAGACGAACCTGCAGAACATCTATACATCTCAAGCCAGCCATCACTCCGTGGCTGCCTTCACAATAGAGACAGCGACGTTTACGGAGGCAAGGAGCAAGCACGCCCTCGTCGTTCGCCGGAGTTGCTGCATTTGACAAGAAGCAGAATGGAGGCAGTGAAGAGAATAAGCGCTGGCTGCGGGCGCCACTTATTACGAGACGTCGTACGGCCTCACGGCGGAGTTGCGCTTCTGCCGTGCTTCGACGTTCTCTATGCAGCAATGACCAGCATGCACAACATGAGGCATGGGGCCATGGACGAAGCGCATTCCAATCGGGAACAAATCAGTACATCGAGTCGTCGAACACCTGCAGTGATGAAGAAGTCAAGGAATAAACGATTAAATAAAACACAAGTTATCAAGTAGGGATCTCGTATACATGATCTACTGCTGATCTGGTGGAAGGCTGTCGTAGATGTTACAGAGCTCTTTCCATCCCGGGGGCAAGATCACGGAATCCGGACCACTTTTGATCCTATCCGGAGCTTCTGCGAACACTAGTGCCATCCCTTGCCTGTATAGCGGACGATTTGGCATCACCGTCAACATAGGAAAATCCTGAACAACTTACGCTAGATGCCAATCGATATGGCAATGGAAAATCCAAGGACCTGGATTTAATGTATTGAACCGAATGGTGACGTTTCCATTATAAATAGCAACGGTCTGCGAACACACTTGGGTAAGTGATTAAATGTTACAGATCCAAGACTAACATCTCTTCGGGGAGGGTTCTTATAGTTCGGTGTTGGCTGGTTGGCGGCTTGAATTACTGCGAATTCGTGCTAGATCCCCTTAGGCGTCAGCGGCCATACGAAAAGCTGACTATGATGGGGATCACTTACGCCATGTAAATGTAGGGGATGCTAGAATAATTTTGGTCAGATGGTGCAGTACTTGGAGTGCAAGATTCACTCACGTTATCTTCAATAGCACACGGAACACCAGGATCGCAATCATTGACCAAAGTGAGATCTATACTCTCGTTGTATCCGATCGTGACGACATTGTCATCTCCGAGCGCTTTCTGCGCGGAGATACTTCCGGTAAGAATTTGCATCAGAGTAGGTACAGCCGTTCCAAAGAACGAGCCATTTCCGAGAGTCCAAATCGTCGCTTCTATTTGAATGCCTCAACTCGAGTCTTTCGGTGGCGTAGAGTAGTACTTACGTCCCATCGCATCATTCACAAGATTAATGGGAACAACGAAAGTCTTGTCGGGAAGACCCGTGCCGCCAGGCTGTATCAACAACATTCAGTTCAATGTATTGTGAGGAAATAATATATCTTACAGGAGCGGGGCTCGAGTACGGCTGGCGGTCACGATAGCATTGATCATTCAACTTTTACTCAGGATTTTCAAGACATACCACCATATCCCACTCCCGAAGCGTCTTGGTTGGTGGAGTAAAGGTTGTTGTTGGTTCAGCAATCGGGGCACCCTCGTAGCGGAATATCGCATTATTAACCGCAGGATCCTCTGAGAACAATCGTCAGTATACTCCGGAGGGTTGAAGTCCTTAGGCTCCAAGCGTACTGTTTTGATCCCAATTAGTGATATTAGGTGTTGGTGTTGTTCGGAACCAATAATTTCCGACCGGTTGGTCCGCTTTGACCTACGCAAACACTCAGGGGAGTGTGTACAAAGAAGAGCGGAAAAGGCTTACTATCACCGAATACCGCTGTCCAGGAAAGATAGTGAAACTGTCAACTGTAAGGGGATTCACTTCAGTACCGTCTGCTTCGATGACCTATTAAGTAAACGTAAGCCTTGAACATCGCGCTAAACGTGGGATTCTGAGCGTACCGTCATAGTATGTTTGTCGATGGAGACATTGAAGAAAGTATAACACGACGTGTTTATGATTCGGAATCGATACCGAAGGTTCCGAGTAACAGGACCGATGACTGATACCGGCCATGGCGTGACAGGAAATTCAGGTCCTCGCACAAAGCGTCCATTGCCGTTTATAATTACGGAATCCGGATTTCTATCCTCGATCAACTCCCGATCTCGACTGAATACTGGAAAGAGAACTCACGGTTGAAGAATAGTGGTGTCTCGGAAGGCTTCGTTTGCGGGAAGATGGTTCCAGTCCCCGATCGTGATTATTGTATTTTCTGAGGTAACAATGAGGGCGATCTCATGTGGCTCCAAAACTCATCACTTACGATTATCAACATCGTACAGGCTAGCCAAAGGATCTTGCGGATCTGATGAAAGACTCAGACAGCATTCGAGACTCGAATTTATCCTTGACTCGCCATAGATTACAAGCGGTCCCCTGGTAGTGATATCTCAGAGAACGGTCATAAATATCAGACATTGACTTACACGAGACCATCGCAATATTGCGTGCCGAGATGACTGTGATACCAAAACGTGCTGGGATTGATTCACGGTGAATACTTATTATTAACTTAATTCTATGCTTAGACATTGCTTACCCTGCTTGGCCATCTGTACCAAACTGATACTGGAACGAATGAGAAGGCGAGATGGGACCTTCGCGAAGCAATGAGACAAGGACTTAAAGCTGACCAAGATTACACCTACATTGTGAAACTTGAGCAGTTCCGTCGGAACCTGATGTCCGATGTTGAAATATTCCGTGCCAATGCTGAAAGACATTGAGAGGATAGATATTCAAAGGCAAGGGCTCATACAATTGTCGTGCTCCTCCTGACTCGCGGGGAGGATATCAAATTGGTAACATTTATCTATAGCAGACCCTGGTCAAGACACGATATGTCGATGAAAATATTCCGGATGTCACATTGAGAGTGTCTCCTTTCTGAGCGGAGATGAGAGGTCCGGGAAAGGTATCGTTCGTTAAGACGATTCTGTGAAAATATCAAGGACAGTCTACATTACTGAAGGCGAAACAACGTACGGTCTTGGAAAAGGCCAACCATCAGGCCTGCCAGTACCCCCAGAGGTTGTCGACAGCACCAGACTATAATTACGTTGCGCGGCATCGACAACAGTGATTGGGAGAACGACGAGAAGGATCGGAATCCAGAACATGGTGAGCCACAACTTTGCCTGATCTGAAGGCATATCCTCCGTATGCCTCCGCTATTTATGCAAGCTTTCGGATTTATATGACGGGGACGCACTCTCGAGATCTACAAATATCGGTGGATACGAAACATGGCTGTCGAGTTCCTCGACGCGCGGATTATGGCTCGCGAGAAGTTCTCATTCTCTCTTCCTGAGTTTTCATTGGTTCGTTCCGCAGAGGGGCCGAGAGTACAACTCTACGCGTCACGAGAATCTCGAGAGTGCCTGTATTGACCTGTGCTACATCGTTAGTAGAAATCAATTGAGCTAGGTACGATCACTTCTTATTTACTCACCTAGTCAGTCAGGTGATGATTTTATATGAAGAGGATCATGACGAGAATAAGTCTCCCGGAATCAGAACAACTTCGAGCCCATCAGGTTTCGCGTTGCCGAGACACTTGTATTACTAATAGCGGTTCATTGTAGAGCCCGTATCGTCCATGTTCTGGATCAGAGAAGCAAGCAAGAACGAGAGAAACCATGTGGTCATAGAATGAATTAAGAAGGGCAAAAATCAGTGCCTGAAAGTCAGAGGTTATGCTCAGAATGGATGACTCGGCCCCGAAGCTGCTTTGTTGGTTTGTTGCTGCTTGTTGGAAGCCGAAGAAGCTTCCGGAATCAGCCGAGTGAGCCGATTTCCCGCCAGCGATTCCGAGTTCTTCCGCTTCACTCGCGGGGCGCTTATCCCTTCTTGATCCGCTCTCTGACGGTCTGACCTACGTTTTGCCTGTCAAGCCTGGAACAAGACCAGAGACTACTTGGAATGGCATTGATGGTGTACCTTATCTGAATACGCTCGTCTCGATTACCGGATCGCTTCATCACTTCTATTGACTCCCTTCAGAATCAGGAAAACCTTGATCGAATAATTCGAAATTCGACGGACCTGCTAGGACGCACATGCACATTGCTTCAGCAGATGTCTTGGCCTACGTCCCACACCCAGGTTACCCTATCCGACTGGCTAGAATCTCGTCTGACTCGTCATCC
The DNA here is from genome assembly GCA_001632355.1 of Sistotremastrum suecicum HHB10207 ss-3. Lineage (NCBI taxonomy): Eukaryota > Fungi > Basidiomycota > Agaricomycetes > Sistotremastrales > Sistotremastraceae > Sistotremastrum > Sistotremastrum suecicum. The sequence goes on from KV428162.1 coordinate 26,104, forward strand.
CTGTGAGCGAATTTCCGAGAGGCTCAGCAGTACACGTGGCCTGGAAAATCCCTGCGGCTACTCTGTAGCTCATCGCAAGTTCCCCTCAAAGGTGTCGCAGAAGTTGTTTGCAGTTGGTACTAACGAGAGGCCTCGCATCACTCGTTCTCTGTCAGGTTTTCACTGGTTATACTGTCTGCTGTTAGCAACGACCGACATCACCGATACGGCAAACCATCCGCTCTACGCCACTGTTATCTGTCTTTCGCTGTTGTTGGCGATTGTCTCTGATATTGTACAATCCGACGTCTTTCCATCATTCTACGCAACATTCTGCAGACCGTCAAGAGTCGCTTTTGATGTGCATCACGTTTCATCAATGGCATCTTTTAGACGCCCAACGATTAGGCTACGAGAATGATCAGCTCTGAAGTTTAGTGAGTCCGCCTCTTGAATTGATCGTCTTGACCGCGTTCTGAACCCTTGCAGGTGAGCTGGTGTCGCTCCTCACGGTGTTGCAAGATTATGGAGAGATAGTGGCTTCGTGCCCGTCGGTCGTGGGTGACAACTGTCGGTGGTTGTGCGACGAGGAAGTGATCTATGTCATGGTCGAACATCCATACTTTCTGGATGTAGTATAGCAGATAAGTACATGCTGAGGTATAAAACAGTCCTCTGCTATGGCTTAATTCGTCCAGAACTTCTGGCAAGCTCCCTTTAAAGAATATTCTTTCTTTCTTTCTTTGTTCATTTCTGTCAAATATTATTCCTCAACATGCGCGGGTCGCAATTCTCCTTCAAACATTCTTTATCTATCCTCTCGATCGTTATAACGCATACCGTCGCTCATCCTCTTGGAATACCTACTCTGTTCACAAGACAAGCCAGCTTCAGTGCAGTTTGCGGGGCAGACTTTCGCACCGACGAGTCCGCAACTTGTTTAGCGAACGGAGCCAACTTTGCGTTGACACCCCCATCGACGATCACAAGGGTCGCTATCCAAACCGCACCCACGGCGAGCGAATGCGGTATATTCTCTCTCCCTTCAGGTCCTTTATTTTAATAACCTTCCTAATTATCTACAGACCATACCGTCGAAATCCAACTGCTCTCACGAGTAATGAACAACGCCGGAATCTGTGGAGTCATCAATGCTCTCGACAAGTTCGAAGGGTTTACAAAACCCGGCCTTTTGAACGGGCTATTCCAAGTAATCCGACATCCGAGCAATCTCAATTTCGTAGATGCTACAGTCAACAATGCCGTACGTGCCTTCTCTCTCCCCACGATCAAAAAATCACCTAACAATTGACATAGAAGAAGAATGTAGTAGCGTCGGTGATCAGAGGACAGCAACCTCCACGTTCAGATATCAACATCGCCGTAGTCAACTTTCTTCAACAACCTCAGATCCGACCATTTTCAAGACAAGTAGCACATGCCATGGATAAAAACATCGCCGCCATTCTCCAAAAAGCAATAACAAAGAAGAATTCGTTTCCTGCTTTGCCAGAGAATCCTAGGACAAGATTAAATTCGACACAGAGTCTACAATGTGACTTGATCACAGCGATTGTGAGTGGATCCCGGTGCATTCGCCCCGCGAGTCAATCGGAGCGCGGAGGGATTGATCTCTTCTTTAGAACGCTGTCAACCTTCAAGATGGGAACCGAGTACTGAATGCCTGGAATTCAGTCCTAGCAGTCAATTTTCCTCAGGTAAGACATCGACGTACCCGACCCCTAATAACATACGCTCGTAGTGCTAATATCGACCCTGGTGATCTTCGAATTAGGCTGCATAGTGACTTCTCTCGGAAAACAAATGCAGAAGGGATCTGTGTTTCAGCATCTGGCTCGTGATTTCAAGGAAGGGGATCCCGACTTGCCGATAAACAGGGGCGAAGATTGAGTCGAAGCATTCTGGGGTTGCCTCTTTCAAAAGACAGACGCTCTCGGACGGGCAAAGGGTTATTGTTCGCCGCCTTGGCCGTGTCTCTCGCCATGTCTCAGAATATAGTACCTAGATAATTTAAATGTAGCTGCCAGACAAGACACTCTATCTTTGAAATCGAGGGTGAGTGGAACGAGTCGTACGATGTAACGATAGAAGAACAAACGTGGAAGGCCGGAAGCACCCTCCGGATGCTTAGTCGTGGTTATCGTGATTTGACTCTGGATATCTTGTCACCGGATGTTCGGTCAGCTTGGCTTGCCTGGCATGTGTCGGCCTGGTACGGCGTGCGAATATGAGTAAGGCGACGCGTTTGTGCTGATGCAACGAACGAAATTGCTTTGTATGGGTCTCTCAAGGTGAGAAAACGACAAGAATCGGAGGATATTCGTGAAGGATTGACGATGGATGCCGCATGCCATGGAATATTTTCCTCCTCAGACGAGATGGGCTTGACGACATTGAGAAACGAAAGACATTCGGAGCCGGAAATCGGAAGAGATCTCGGCGATCTGTGCTCGGGCTTCGGCTCCGCAATATCTCAGAGGCGCTTCTTTCGTCTTCATCTCACTGACATGATGGCCGAGGTACTTGAGCCTTGACTGACGCGTCGCAGCCGATTTCTGGCTGCGCAGGCTGTTTGAGACATTCGATAATGTCGGCCACGTACCGATCTTCCAATGTTTGAAGGTCTCAATTAGCACAGAGAGGGGCGATCGAAGTGCCGCGATGGAAGAGATGGAGCGCGTCACCATTTGGGTGGCTTCCGATAAGCCGACAAGCTCCTCAGTTATAATGATTATGGCTCGGCCATCCTTTCTCTTACGCACCCACCTTGCTCTCCTTCCTTTTGCTTTTTCTTTATTCTTTGTAAATGGCTTCAACGTCGTCGCCGACGGACGAGGCAGTCCCAGCCATCCCTACCGCTGCCCAAGCTATCCCAGACGCACTTCACCATCGAGTCGGTGACCTCACTCCAGTGGACGAACGTTCTCGAGTTCCCACTCCTGAACCAGCGTCTGACGACCGCCCCCATCGACAACGCACTCGTCCAGAACATCAACACACTATTCCCCAGCCTCAACTCAGTAGAGTCGACTCTCGAGCAGAACACGTCCCATTCGACTTCTTCGATCAGGATGGATGTGCAGATCTGGTCCTCCAACGACAAGTCACTGGCGCCTCTCAACGATCCAGCAAAAAAGGCCGCTCGAGGTCTAGAGCGCGATCCAACGCATCTGCTTTGCATCCTGCACGTGAATCCATACCAGAGCCAGTAACCCATGCCAGTTCGTCATCGGGAGCATCAGGCGCTGGAACACTCGTTGGAGAAGGCGCTGAAGAGGACTTCAAATTCGACGGATGGCTTCAGACACAGTGGGATGCCGCGAGAGGTCAGGGTATCGAGTGTCGACAAGCTGGTATCACATTCAAGGTATGTCGCACCCCCTCCTATATGCGCGTCTAAGGTCATTAATTTGGATGTTTAGGACCTTCGGGTCGTCGGATTAGGAGCTACGGCGAAGCATCAAGATACTATCTTCTCCATCTTGTCTCCTATGCGTATGCTCGACTTCGCCAAGGAGCTGAGACATCCTCCCAAAAAGGATATATTGACCGGATTTGAGGGTACCGTTCGTCCTGGGGAGATGCTTCGTACGTTTCATTCGCAAAGACTGTGTAACACGACTGATAACGTTCTGCAGTCGTTCTTGGGCGGCCCGGATCTGGATGTACTTCGCTTTTGCGGACGCTTGCGAATCAGCGCAGTGGATTCCATGCTGTCCACGGAGAAGTCTCTTACGACGGTATCACTCCTGAATACATGGCGAAGCACTATCGCGGAGGTTAGTTCTCTTCATGCTAGAAATGTTTCGCTTCTCATATCGATCCCTTTCAGACGTCGGATACTCCCCCGAAGACGACGTACATTTCCCCTCCCTCACCGTTCGACAAACACTCGAAGTGTCAGCTGCTACTCGCACGCCCCAGACCCGTATAGAAGGTCGCACCCGTCAAGACTTCATCGATTCCGTCGTCGAGACTTTAGCCACCGTTTTCGGCTTGAGGCATACATACGACACAGCGGTCGGTGATGAGAACATCAGAGGTGTGAGCGGTGGAGAGAAAAAGCGAGTCAGTATCGCAGAGATGATGAGTACCAGAGTTTGCGTCGCCTGCTGGGATAAGTAAGTCCTCTCCCTCAAACAACGCCGCATATATTAATACCTTTGGCAGCTCCACCAGAGGCCTCGACGCATCCACCGCACTCGAGTTCACTCGTGCTCTCCGAATCGCCACCGACATCGCCCACTGCACAACCATCGTCACCCTCTACCAAGCCTCCGAGAACATCTACTCCCTCTTCGACAAAGTCTGCGTCCTCAACGAAGGCCGCATGGCATACTTCGGCCCAGCCGATCAAGCGCGCGCCTATTTCGAAGATATGGGATACGTCCCAGCCAATCGTCAAACCACCGCCGACTTCCTCGTGAGCGTCACCGACGTTCTAGGCCGACGTATCCGCGAAGGCGTAGATCCCGCCAGTCTCCCTAGAACCCCTGACGAATTCGCAAGACACTTCAAAGAATCTCCTCTCGGGATTAAAAATGCGAGCAATGTCGAAGCGATGTTCAACGATACCGAACTTCAAGAGAAGACTCGTATCGCATATAAACAATCTGCTCGTGCGGAACATTCTCGTCATGTTCGTCCTTCGTCGCCGTATACTATTAGCATCGCTATGCAAGTGCGGACTTTGATGAAGCGGAGGGTGCAGATTATTCGAGGAGATTGGGCTGCGCAGGCTATCCAGGCGTTCAACTTCTTGGCTCAGGCTTTGATTATGGGAAGCGTGTTCTTCCGTATGTCGGTTGCTACGGCGGATTTCTTCTCGAGGGGTGCAGTCTTGTTCTTTTCCGTCCTCTTTGGTGCTTTGTCGGCAATGGTGAGACCTCCTCCACGTTCATCCGATTATATCTGAACTAATTGCGATCGATTTCTTTAGGCTGAAATTCCCGCTCTTTATGCCCAACGTCCTATCGTCGCCAGGCATCAAAAAGCCGCGATGTATCGTCCATTCGTGGAATCATTGGCACTTACAGTCGTCGACATCCCCATCACATTCGTTACTATCCTAATCTTCGACGTCGTCCTATACTTCATGACCGGTCTTTCCCTCCACCCCGCCTCCAAGTTCTTCGTCTACCTCCTGTTCACCGTAACCTTGACTTTGTGTATGAAAGCGTTCTTCCGAGCGCTCGCTGCAAGTTTCAAGACGGAAAGCGAAGCCCAAGCTGTTGCTGGTCTCGGTGTTCTCGCACTTGTTCTATACACTGGATTCACGATTCCGAAGCCAAGCATGATTGGTGCTCTGAAATGGTTAGTCTTATGTCATCAATATTAAGACATTCCCTTATCGTCGTCTTCAGGCTTACTTACATCAACCCCATTCGCTACGGATTCGAATCGCTCGTAGCGAACGAGTTCCACGGTCTCGATGCGACTTGCTCGAACCTCGTTCCCTCTGGTCCTGGGTACGAAAATGCTCAGCTGACCAATCAAGTCTGTACTACCGTCGGCTCGGTCCCTGGCCAACAGACCGTCTCTGGCGACAACTTCATCTCATTGAACTACCAATACTCATACAGCCACGAATGGAGAAATCTGTAAGTCATGATATTCATCGTATACGACTTTCGTAATTCTGATGACGTAATATAGCGGAATCGTCATTGCTTTCTGGATTGGATTCCTCATCTGGTTCTTCTACGCTACAGAGCGCGCAGGTCTCGCTGCTCCCGGAGGCACACAACTCGTCTTCAAACGCGGCGCTAAATCTATCGAAGCGGTCAATGCATCCGATTCATCAGCCGACGAAGAGAAAGGTCATACGCCTCCTTCAAGTTCATCTGCTAACAGCGTCGTCGCCGAGTCTCCGGAACAAAGCGAAAAAGCTAAAGATGCGCTCCCGGATCCTCGTGGTGTCTTCTCGTGGCATCATTTGAACTTCGATGTTCGACTCGCTAATGGGAATATGAGACGGTTGTTGGATGATGTATCCGGTTATGTCGTACCTGGAAAACTCGTAAGTTGTTCCTTTGGCAGTTGAATATCATCGTCTAATTGTGAAATAGACTGCGCTCATGGGAGAAAGTGGTGCAGGCAAGACGACACTGCTCAATGCTCTCGCCGAGAGATCGACCGTCGGCGTTATCACTGGCGATCGGTTCGTCAACGGATTGGCTCTTCCCAAGGACTTCGCCGCGCAGACTGGCTACTGTCAACAGATGGATATCCATTTGGAGACTGCAAGTAAGTTGGCCACAATTTTGTTATTCTTCGATGTATTAATGAGGATGACGTAGCCGTTCGGGAAGCGCTCAGGTTTAGCGCCGTTCTTCGTCAACCGAAATCCGTCTCGAAAGCTGAGAAGTACGCTTAGTAAGTGCTTCATTTATTCCATCGAAGGAAGTAATTAATGTGTTCTATCAGCGTCGAGGACGTCATCAAAATGTGTGCCATGGAAACTTATGCCGACGCAATCGTCGGCGTTGTCGGCGAAGGTCTTAACGTCGAACAACGTAAACGTCTCACCATCGGTGTCGAACTAGCCGCCAAACCTCAACTCCTTCTCTTCCTCGACGAACCTACCTCCGGTCTCGATTCTCAAAGCGCCTGGGCTATCATCGACTTCCTCCGCAGCCTTGCTGATCGAGGTCAAGCTATCCTCTGTACGATTCACCAGCCTTCGGCCGAGCTATTCCAAGCTTTCGATCGTCTCCTGTTGTTGAAGAAGGGTGGTCAAACTTGCTACTTCGGAGATCTCGGAGAGAACGCTACGACTTTGATCAAGTACTTCGAAGCCAACGGTGGAAGGAAGTGCGAATCGACGGAGAATCCTGCGGAGTGTATGTACTATTCGGGACTTTGTATCATCGTTGTCACTGATCCATTCTCTCAGATATGCTTGACGTCATCGGTGCCGGTGCTACAGCGACATCTACAATCAACTGGCACGACGCATGGGTCAATTCACCTGAACGAAGAGCGACGGACGCTCGCCTTGCGGAACTCCTCCAGCAGGGCGAACGCGATAGATCTAATGGCGCCAATCTCAATGATGGTGAACATCCCGAGTTCGCTGCTCCGTGGGGAGTGCAATTCTGGGCCCTGCTCGAGCGATCCTTCCAGAATTACTTCCGATCGCCAACATACCTGCTCAGCAAATACGTTGTCAATGTCTTCGCTGGTGATTATCTCGGTTCTAAACTTTTCTTCATTTCACAGCTTAACACTGGTGTAGGTCTATTCGTCGGATTTACTTTCTTCAAGGCGAAGAACTCGTTACAGGGATCTCAAGATCAGCTGTTCGCTGTATTCATGGGTATGCTCGCTACTTCTTGCCTACATATCAATTTAATGTCTTCGTTTCAGCCACTATCACTTCCGTCAGCTTGAGTAATCAATTGCAAGTTCCTTTCATCCGTTTCCGTCAAATCTACGAAGTCCGGGAGGCAGCCTCGAAGATGTATCATTGGATCCCTCTCACTATTACCAGTGTGGTAAGTTGCTCCTTCGATACGGTCGCTGTTTATTCTGATCGAGTTTCGTCAGCTCGTTGAGATACCGTTCAATATCTTCGGTTCATCATTGTTCTTCTTCTGCTGGTACTGGACAGTCGGCTTTCCCGGCGCCGCAGACCGAATCGGATATCAATTCCTCGCTTTCGTCGTCTACTTCACCCTTTACTACACCACCTTCTCGCAGGCCGTTGCTGCGATGGCACCTAATGCGCAGATCGCCGGTCTCATCTTCAGTTTCTTGTTCTCCTTCGTTATTACTTTGTAAGTCGTCCGACGATCTCGCGCGGGTAGCAGTGTTCTGACTCGGATTACAGCAATGGTGTCCTTCAGCCCTTCTCGCAGCTGACGCCGTTCTGGCATTGGATGTGTACGTGATTGTAATTACGTCATCGACGCCCTTCTCATTTTCGCTTTCAGATCGTCTCTCACCATTTACCTATCTCATCGAAGCTCTCGTCACCAATGGCATCGGACGCCAAGCCATTCAATGTTCATCTACGGAGACCCAAATCATCGTGCCGCCCTCCGGACAGACGTGCGCGCAATATATGAGTACCTACATTTCGAACGCTGGCGGTTATCTCTCGAACCCCAACGATTCATCGAATTGCGAGTTCTGTTCCGCGTCGACAACTGATCAATACTTGTGCGTTCCGCCTGATTTCACCCAAGTCAATCACTAACTTTGCTGCAGGGTGAGCTTGAATATGTCGTATTCGCATCGTTGGAGGAACATTGGTTTCTTGTCGGCTTACATCGGATTCAACGTAAGCCCTGTCATATCCAATGACATACCTTGACTAAGCTCTGCTCTTCAGATATTCCTCGTCTTCTTCTGCACGTACATGTTCCGCGTGCGAAAAGGGAGCCTGTTCGGGGGTCTGAAGAAGTTGTTCAAGAAGCGCGAATAGAGTATTGTCGATCCCATCTTAGAACGCTTTCTTGGTCCGCTTTACATTATCTTCCTTTAAACTTTCGTCACTATCACTACCTAATATCAAAGATTTGAGCACAACGATTACGATGAGGCGATACTTCAGTCTCAAGCATGACTGAGAAGTGTCGGGTATACTCTTTGGATCAATGGAGGTATAGGTGGTGACACAGAGCATCGGAAACATACGGAGGTCCATCGAACGCACAGTAGGGACTCACCAGTGACTAGACTGCGACGAGAACGGTGCAGAGAACTTCTCGAGGCAAAATATTTCTCTTCTGAGAAATATTTCCCCACTCCATCCACTTGCGATCTTTATCGAAGCCAATAGCAGCTATTCAATCCCGCAGCGCAAGCTCGTATTCCTCGTCTATTTATCTCCACCAAGCCCAAGGCCTGTGTATGTCATGCATCTGATATCGCCGGACATGCGTCGACTTCGAGGACTTGCATGCGCATCCTGCGTGAAGAGCGATAGCGAGGCTTTCGGTCCGAGACAACTCACGACTAGGCCGCCACTTCCTGAGAACGATCTTTGGGAAATTTTCTCAAAGAGCTAGGCGTGCGATGAATCGATGATACTCCTGATAGCATTGCAACCTACACCAGTTACGACCTTGTTACCGAATTCGCCGAGAAGTACGCACTTGTAATTCAGTCCACGTTGTCAGAAGCAGGGTTCCTCCTCAAAACGAATCAAACGTTTCCTTTTGCGCAAGCGTGCGTGGCTCACCGGTGTAGCGGAATCAATTCGTCGGATCGGAACGTCGGATATTCTCCTCAACGCTTTTAGCGCTCCTCTCATGCTCCCACGCGACCATTGCTCTCGTTACCACGCCCTGGCTTGCTCATCACGTTGACTGAGTGATCAACTACATACGGGTGAATAAAAACTCCTTTGCATCCGAATGAGAATCTCATTCATTTATAGGCGGGAGCTTCATCCCACCCTCACCTCCAAAGACCCATCATGACGTATAGCAGTCTGCAGCATGGTTTGCTCAATCTCCCCGGTTCTACCCCTCAGTCCAAAACTGAGCTATTGAGACTCCTGAGACTGGACTACGAACAGTATCATTGCGTATTCAATACCGCAGGAATGCATAATCATCTTTCACACCAGTTCGTCCTGTCGAATTTCGGTCTCATTCACTTACGCTGAGCGTTGAACAAAGTCTTCTAGCTGCCTATGACCTTGGAGCCCCTACACCCCTATTGACATCAATATTCGAAAAGGAAGCAGCGCTTCAGAGACCAGCAGACTTGGGTGAAGTGGGATTCGATTTGACGGGAGCTCCTCAAGTTGGGGAGGTGAATGAAGGGAATTGGACGAAATGGCTTGGTGACGAACGGTGAGCAAAGGCCATGAATTATTAGCGAATTCATGCTCATTGATTTCTTAGTGCCTACCCTGCATATGTCAATTTCTTCGCCGACATTGTCCGCCAACAGGGGATTTCAGGCGCAGTCGACGAATATTTGTTTGGCAAATCAGCCAATGAGAAGGGCGTTTCCATGCTACTGCGGTTTATGGGCGGGCTGTAAGTGACGTATTCATATTTGGTGTTTCAAACCTGACGCCTATTCAGAATGCATCCGATAATCCACTTGGGGGTAGGCATCTCTTACGTTTATCAATGATTCGATGTTGAGAGCGAGGCAGTTCGGCATCGAATTTGCGGAGCCAATGATGGTAACCGCAGGTAAGCTCGTCTGTGAACATCTCCGGACGAAATTCTGATCTCATATCGAGGGCTGGCCCAATGCGCCGTCGGCACCGATAGCTTATTACCCGGTGTAGATCCGATCGACCCAAAATTCAATACCTCCCCGTCGAACGGTAGATTACCACTGTTGGGAGTTCTTCGGGATATATACGACTCCTCAGTCTTAACGCCTATAATGCCCTATGATGCCGACTATGAATACCCCCAGCGCTTCCGGGATCTTCTCGCTGATGGCCAACGACAGCGGGAAATGGAAAGAATAGTTGATTCCTGGCATATCGACGTCAACAATATCGACCGAAATGTGGAAGAAGCTATCCTTGTCACAACACTCATAGTCTTCGGGACTGGAAAGTCTGGTCGTTTACCCCGCCTCGACTTTTTCACCAATCATTTTCTGACCTCCGCAATCTTCTTCCCATCCATCCTCAATGCGCTCCCCAACGCCTCCCAAAAAATCATTCTTTTGAAAACATGGTTCTTCTATCTGGGACTTTGGCTTGTGGATCGCGGACGTCCACGCATTGATTCCACTCTCCTGATGTCATATTCGGCTTTCCCGAAACCTCCTCTTCGCCAAGTAGTACATGCCGACGCCAGTGCTGTAGGCGCCCCAAATAGCGACGAAGATACAAATCCCTGGCCGATCATGCTCGGTTGCGTTATCCATGCTCCCGACGCTCATACTATCAAAACGTTCCGAGCGTTGTATTGGGCTTCGCAGCAGTACGGCACCAGAACGGCGGGGTCATTCCATGGTGTATTTGACAACAGATCGGGTTCGGAGAGTCATAGAGGAATTTCAAAGGTCGATGGAACATTGTTCGTTCGAGCTGCGGGCATTCTGATGGACATGATGGGATGGGTGACGTACGGCGAAAAGGCTGGAAAGTGGGATAGAAGTGGTTTGGGCTGGGACGCTGCTTGGGAGGTTGACGATATTACTAACAGAGAAAAGTGGAGAGCGTTGGAGTACGAGGATTTGCGATGGCAGTTCGAGGGGAAGGAGGCGACTGAAGGAGACGCGAGGGCCAGGCTGTAGTCGATTACTACTATAGTACCATTTAGGGATTTAGTATCGGGATTTGGAACCCAAGAGCAGCACAAGATTTGACTGTTAGGTCAAATGTCATCCTGTTAATCGTGAGGTTCGCATTCACGGTCAATTCAAGCTCACCGCTCGGGGTAATTGGAGCAGTTCTTTATCCGATGTCATGTCACTTTCTGAAATTAATTAATCCATAGCGACCAAAAACAATCAAAAAACTCTCACCGACATCACCATCGTCCCTCCAGGGTTATTTTGTCGATGGGCTTGGATGGCATTGCGGCCAACTCGGGTAACCGGTTCAATGGTGGGCGCTTCGGCAAGGCAGTTGCCGATTTGGCGAGTGATCAACCGAGCGGAGTCTGAACTTTATTCCTGACTCGCAGTCGTGCTCGTCGACGATGGCAGCAGCGACCAAGGTCCCAAGTTCTTCAGCGCGCAATTCACGCCCATCGACTCCTACACCTCCCATCCAACCAGCATACTTCTTTCCGCGCGACGATAGAGGCCCTCCATCTCCAGATTCGAAAGGCTACCTGGATCCAGATGACGACCCTAACGCAACGAGAGGCATTCCGGTGTTCGAACCGACCATGGACGAGTTCCAGGACTTCGAAGGATATATGATGAAGGTGGAATGTTGGGGGAACAAGAGTGGCATCGTCAAAATCGTGCCGCCGAAAGAGTGGTACGTGATCTTTGGCGCTTAGCCATAATCGCGCACAGACGCACTGTATCTGATAACGGCTCAGGACAAAGAATTTGAATTCTATCGTCCCGCTTCTGCAGGATGTACAACTCAAACATCCCATCGAGCAACACATGCTTGGGAGAGGCGGTCTCTTCCAGCAGAACAATGTCGAAAAACGTCGGACATACAGTGTTCGCGAATGGTCGGAACTGTGTAATTCGGATGGTCTGAAGCCACCATCGCGTCAGGAGCTGGAAGCCGCTACTGGAAGAGGTGCGAGGGCAGTAAGAAGGCAACCGCAGCCGAAAGAACGCGCTACATCTACCCCGTTGTCTGAGCCCAAGCCAGACGATGAACCAGCTCATCTTGCTCATCTTGCTACACCTCCTGCATCTGTCGCAGACACTCACGACGAAGATGAGGACGACGAAATGGAGGGAGTATCCGCAGCTTCTCCCCCTAAAGATGAACCTGTTTCTTTACCAACGCCTCCCGGTCTCAATGCACCACTACCGACCGAAGAACTCGACAAGAAAGCCGCCGCTAGGGCTGCTAAGGTGGCACGCGTTGCAGCTCGTCAAGCCCAAGATGATGAATGGTTAAAGAACTTCGATCCTGCCACCCATTGGCTTCCGGACGGGATGAGGGCCGAAGACTATACCCCTGAGTTCTGCAAGTTGCTTGAGCGGCACTATTGGAGGAACTGCGGGCTAGGCAAGCCACCTATGTACGGTGCAGATATGCAGGGTACGTGTTGTTCACGTTCCGACTGCGTAGATCGCTCAATAATGAATATTCAGGATCACTGTTCTCGGACGAAATCAAGCACTGGAATGTCGCTTCGCTACCCTCTGCACTATCAAGATTATTGCCCTCTTCCAAGAGCGTTCCCGGGGTCAACACTCCGTATCTGTACTGGGGAATGTGGCGTGCGACATTTGCGTGGCATGTCGAGGTGAGTCCCATAGTGTTTCTTGTACCAACGCATCTAAGCAATATCTCAGGATATGGATCTTTTCTCTATAAATTATATTCATCACGGAGCTCCGAAGAACTGGTACGCGGTGCCCCAAAATCGATCGAAAGCTCTCGAGACGACTATGAGAGGTATATCTTCGACAGGCCGCGGAGCTGCGCGAAATCTAATCATCCACACATAGGCTATTTCCCCACTTCCGCATCCAGCTGTCCTCAATTCCTCCGCCACAAATCATTCCTCGCATCTCCCACCCTCCTTTCCCAATCCTCAGTTCGTCCAAACGTTCTGGTCCAACACGCTGGCGAATTCGTCGTCACTTTCCCTCGAGGTTATCATGCAGGATTCAATCTCGGATTCAATTGCGCCGAAAGCGTCAATTTCGCTTTGGAAAGCTGGATCGACATTGCCAGAAAAGCTGGTGTGTGCACTTGCGTCAGCGACAGGTGCGTACCACCCTCCTATGCTATATTATAATAACGCTGACGTCACATATCTCCAGCGTGCGAATCGACGTCGATCAATTGCTAGCCGAGCGGGATGCCGAGAACGAAGACGAAGATATTCCGATAGTCGATGCTCCTTCAACTCCAGCACCGGCAAGACGAATGGTATCTAAGCCTTCCCAGCCGCGGAAGCGGAAACCAGAAGTCGACGCTGAAGGCCGAATCGTCCCTACCCCATCGAAGAGACCTAAAGTCGAATCAAGCGAACATACCAACGGTTCATTGCCCGTCCTCAAGATTCGTTTAAAGCGGGACGATATCGAGCCTCTTCCATGTTGTCTTTGTATATCCTCTTCGATGGACGGCTTACTCGAAGTCGCGCATCCCCCTTCGGCCGCTGCTTCAAGTACAGGTACGAAACCTGGAAAGGACGGCTGGATGGCACATGAGGCTTGTGCAAAGACAGTGCATGAGACCTGGGTCGATGAAGTCGCGCAGGCGGATGGGAGCTCCAAAAAGATGGTATTCGGCGTCGATTGCGTACCGCGCGATCGATGGAACCTCGTACGTCTCCTTCTCGCCCTTCATCGCCAGCATTGACTAACACCCCTTTTCAGAAATGCTCAAATTGCGTCAAGAGTCGACTCAAGGCCCACGGTGCCCCCGTCCAATGTACCAAGGGCAAATGTCCCAAGGCATTCCACGTCTCGTGCGCACGTGATGAAGAAACGATCATGTTTGTCGTTCACGGAGAGGTCGAGAGAGTTCTCGTACATTCTCATCAGAGAGCACCGGATAGCTCAAACCCTGACATTGAGGGAACAGCTTCAATAGCCGAAGATTCGACGTACACTACTGAGACGAAGATATCCAAATATCAGATCGAGTTACATTGTCCTCAACACAATCGGGTTCGTCTGCTTCTAACTGTTCGTATTTGCAAGTTTACTGATCTCATCACAGGCGGTCCTCGAAAAGAAGGCAGCAGAGCGAGACCAGCTCAACGAGAAGAAACTTCTCGACATCCTTGCTTCTTCCGATCCACACGTCCGTATTCGAAGCGCATCAGGCGTATTCGAAGTTTCCCTCAAAAGCGTTGACGTTGCCGGGAAATGGGTCACAGTCGCGTGGGACGGCGGATCGTACCGTGATTTCAAATGGGGTAGTGTCGTATGGTCGACGGAAGGCAATGTTCCCCAGAAAGGGAACTTTACGTGGAGGATGTCGAGTGGGACGGCGAAAGTGAAAGCTGTAGGCGAGGAGAATGGAGATGGGAAAGACAAAGGAGCGAAAAATAAATCGCTGACGTGGGCGAGTCCCGTTACGCCCTCGAATCCACCGTCAAGGGCAAAGTCGAATCTTCCCTCATTCAAGAAAACCACCTCGTCCCAACCTCAAGCCTCCGGATCTTCCTCGTCTCCGTATACCAACCAGCCGTACGAATCTCGTCCTCTCCCCCCTATCCAATACATCCCTCCACCGACGTACTATCCAAACACCAACAACGGTCTCTACTGGGCCCAAGTCTCCGCCGCTCCGCCAGCCCAACACGTGTCGTACGAATATCAATACCCCCCTGCCGCATTCTATAACCATGCTCATTATCGCGTTCCTCCTCCTCCTCCTCCCATGGGCTACGCATCCAATCACACCTCGACTTACATCCCCCCTCCTGCCCCTGCCTTCGCATCTCAAACTCAACGAATGGACGACGCAGCCGCCGTCGCTTCTGGATTTAACGGTCCGACTTCCGCCGAGAAAATACGAGCCTTGGCGGAGATGGACCCTGTTTCGCTCAATAAATTGCTCACTGAAAATCCTGCGATCAAAGGCGCGCTGGACGCTCTTGCAGCCTCACATAAGAGCAATCTCGGTGCCGCTGGCAGCGCCAAAGTCGACCCGACTTGAGCTCATCAGCGTTCGTGCGGTCCTTTCTGAATTGATTATGTTTATATTGACGGACCCCGAGGATCGCGAAGGCGAAGGGCGTACATAGCGTTTCGAGTTCGTGTAACTTACTACTTAACTTTGCTGGTCGTGTAATACTATACTCCCTTCTCACTCCTCCGTGGAGCACTCTCTTTCTATTCCCAGAAACATGACATGATCACTGCGAAATCGCGCCTCGAGGCTGTGAGCTGTGACGACGGCATCGAATCCATTTTCGTCATAAGAACGCGCCGAACTGCGCACCGGCGCCTAATCCTATTTTTCGACCGCCTCGTTGTTCCCCGTCGTTACCCTCGTTCTTTACGTTCTCTTTCGCAACCACCGACCATCTATTTCGCCCATCCGATACCCATTCATAATCAGAACCTAATTCCAAGCTCCTTGATCTCGTCTGCGTTGTTGGAAAACGGAAATGTTCAAAAAGCTCGTCTTGTTATCTTCTATCATAGCGCCTGCTCTGGGTCAGTCGCTCAAGCTTGCTAATAATTATACGGGGTCTACATTGTACGTATTTCTTCTCCTCACTATCATCACCATCACTACCACCATCAACCAAACCGTCACGTCCCGCTCTCCAACCTATGCTCATGCCGATGCTGACGATGATGCAGCTTCGACCGCTGGACCTTCCAAAATGGCATCGATGCCAACACGACGGGCAACGTCCTCTTCCAAACCCAGTCCCAAGCCACGTCTCTCGGACTCATAGGCACCAACGCCGCAGGCAACGTCATCATCAAAGTCGACAATACCACATCAGGCGCCGGCAACCCAACGTTCGGAAGACCTAGCGTTAAGATATTGAGTAACGATTCCGTGCCGATGGGGAGTCTTGTAATTATGGATGCTGTGCATATGCCTTTCGGCGTACGTCCCCCCTCTCCCTTCGTTCTTCCTCTATCTAACGCGTGGGTGTCAAAGTGTTCGGTATGGCCCGCATTCTGGATGCAAGGCCCCAACTGGCCCAACGACGGTGAAATTGATATCGTCGAGAACGTCAACCTAGTAACAACAAACCGCTACACCCTTCACTCCCTAAACGGCTGCATGCACCCTCCAGCCGGTTCATCCCTAGTCCAAGAAACCGGCCAAGTAATCTCAACAGATTGTTTCAACCAGACGAACGGAGACGAGGGATGTATAGTCCAGGATCCCTCCACGAATTCGTACGGGAAGGGATTCGCCAGTGTCGGAGGAGGCGTGTTCGCGATGCTTTGGAATGATGAGGGGATCAGGACTTGGTTCTTCCAGGTACGTTGCGATGCTTGCCTTATTATCAAACTTATCCTCACTAACGCTGAATAGAGAGGATCTATCCCCGCTGACGTCCCCACCTCCAATCCCAATCCCGCCGGCTGGCCCACCCCCACCGCATTCTGGCCCACCGCAACATGCAACACCTCCCAATTCTTCTCTCCCCAAACAATCATCTTCGTAAGTCTCTTCTCCTTCTCCTCCTCCTCCTCCGTCATCTCATTAACCTTCAATGCAGGATATAACGATCTGCGGTAACTTCGCCGGAGCTCCCCAAGTCTTCTCCGAAACCTGTTCAGGGAACTGCCTTGACCTCGTTCAAGACCCAACCAACTACGACGATGCTTATTTCGAAATCAAATACGTGGCTGTCTTCACCAAGTACGCTCTCTAATGCTCGCAACTCGCAGCTTCCGATGCTAATAATTTAATAGTTCCAGCGAAGCTTCCTCATCCACTACGAGCGGCTCATCTTCCACCTCAACAGGCTCAGGATCGTCCCCCTCAGGCTCAGGCTCAGGCTCATCCTCAGCAGCGCTCGGATTCAAATCGTATCTGACCCTTACGCCTTCGTCGATTGGAGTGCTGAGTATGGCCGTGGCGATCGTCCTTCCCGCTTTGGCCGTATTCAGCGGTGCGCTATGAACACTGTACATGTAGACCTGCCGTGCCAGTGATATTTGTCTTTGAACATCAGTACTGTGTAGGCATTCGGACGCTGCGATCTGTGTTTTATGCATTAGGATTATATCATATCTGGATTTTCCATATTCTCACACTCGCCGGATTCTCCAGCTCAGTCTGATGAGGCCATACTATCGTTCTCCATTATCGTTGTAGGTACTTCTGGTGTTTCTCAGGTCGCCGCGATCAATGACGTGTCTGATCGCATCAATGGGGAGAGAAGCGGAAGGAAAAGCCAGGCCTTTTGAATTTTAGTCGAAGAAGTAGAGCTGGATGCTCGGTTTCTCAGTGTCCCTAGACTGCTAGACATGCTTGTAGGATTCCAACGAATGAACTCTGAGGACGTGGTCGAACCTATCGATTAGCATTCCATAACCGAGCCGATGCCGGGAGATCTGCCGAGACGCGGGATCAATTCGCGGTCGAATTCTGACTTTCAATTGATCATCATCTCCTCTGATGTACGAAGACCTCAATCCTAGTGACTGTGCTAACGTCCTGTCTCTCATTCAACTACGACCTTCCATGGCCGCCTGTGCACCAGCGTTCTTTCGAAGTCGTGTTGGACTCGCGCAAGCAACGATCAAGGGTCATGCTATAAATACATTACCGTGACAACATCATCTTGCCCCTCGCCCTGTTCACATTCATTCAGAAGCCGAACTCGATTACAACCGCGGCGTGGCCGCGCTGAAGTTTTCCTCGTACTCCTCCAACGACACATCGCAGTGCACGTTTCTCTGCCGTCGCTCAAATCAAAGTCTGAGCGGCCGAGCAACTGTCAAATTTGATTCGGCACAGAGTCAAGTTCCACGCTATTTCCACGTTCGCAACACCTAGCCACGGCCGTTCCTCGTTTTTGATATACGTCTGTCTGACTCAGGCTGTCTCCTGTAATCGTGGAAGCAGTACGCGACCTTGTGTCCGTTACTCTCTAGTATGAATCCGTTTCTGTATCTTGTCCTTCCCCAACTCATATACGACTATAGGTATAACACCCCGGCGTTCAGTGAAATCGTGTCGACTGTTGCTACACCCCATTCTCGCATTCCCACGCCCTGGTTCAACGGTCATTCTTCCCGAAAACTCCAACCTCCTCTATCCGATCTTCCGCGAGAGAACGACAAATGGACGCTGCGAACGAATCAAACGGTGTTCCCTGTGATATTTTTGAATCATTCGGGACCAAACCTTGGGGGATACTTCTGGAGGCATTTCTGACTGCATTCAGCTACGGTAAAACACACAACATTTACCATTTACTTCATATCTATCAATTGACTTGGCACAGGGATGATTGTAGTTCTGTTCCTTGTGACCTCAATCTTGCTTTTCAAAAGCCACAAAAATCATCCAAAATTCAATTTGCTGATTTTCATCTTGTTTATGAGCTTTGTCCTCAACACAAGTCAAATTGCTTTGGTTGTTCTTAGTGCATTCCAGAGAACAAGTATTCAGAATTCTTGTGCATTGAATGGAACCACTTTGGTGCCCAGTCTGACTTGGATTTCCATCTTCTCAGAGGTTCTCTTGACTGCTCAGATCTTTATGTCTGATACATTTCTGGTAAGCAATTTGTATTTGATTGGGTGAATATCTCTGAACAACAGCTCAAGCTTTATCGTACATGGGTACTCTGGAACAGGAAGTTCAACCTTAAAGTGATCTTGTTCCCACTTGTCTTGGACATCTTAGTCTTTGGTATGTAATATATGCACTTGACCATAGGCTAATGCTGACATTTTATTAGTGGTGGCAACAGTGGGATGGCTCCCTCAGATTTGGCACATTCCAGTTCCAAATGTTCCTATTGTGGTTGCTCTATCACTTGTCAGTACAGTTTGGTGTACAGGTATGAGAAAACAAATATGAACAAAGGAGTCCTAAATGATCTAACATCAAAAACAGTGGCAATAACCAACAGACTTATCCATGTACATGCACCACGTATCAAGACAAACCATTCACTTGCCAAATTGGCTGTAGCATATTCTCTACAGTAAGTTTCAAGTTGGACTATTTTTCAATGTTCCTCCCAGGGTCTATGGTCTGACAAAATCACATCTAGATCAGGATTGCTCTACACTTTGGCTCTACTCACCTGCATTTTCTCATCTTTTACTGTTTCTGCTATTGATCTCATACCCATAGCACTGGTATGTCTTCTCCAATATATACTTCTGCATGTGATTTCATGCTCATGATTCCAAAAGCCAAACTGCATTATTGCATTATCCATATATCTTCTATTTGTAGAGCTCATTCTTGTCAAATCCCTTAATCACCCTGGGATGATTGCTCCTATGAGGCAGGGATCTTTGGACCAGGAAATCAGAGAGCTGGAGAGATTGGAGAACAATGAGGTGCATAGAACACATGCAGGCAATGTAACAGATGACCCTGTTTTGGAGCTAATGCTTGCTGGAACTGCTGGGCCTACAATTGGACTTTGACAGAAAAAGGATCATTTCTTGGTTATTTGTAGTATTTTTCTACAAAAACCTCATTGTAATTCTTCTAATCTACATAATTCATTCTGAACAGTACTGAGCTCAGGCTTCTTTGTAAATATTCCAGTATGCAACCATTCAAAGCCACACAAAATCTGTTGGTACCGCAACAAACACACTTGCGACCTCCTTCCCCCACCCACCATCAACACTCCCATTCCACTCATACACCTTGACCCCTCCGCTCTTGACACCACCTGCAATCAACCACTTCCCATCCGCACTGAATTGCATTGCTCTAATTTGATCCAATCCAGTCCTAATCTCTCCGACCAACTCGAAGTTTGGATGAGGGGTAAAGACAGAGATCTGATCCCCGAGTGGGTGACCGGATTTCCGATTTGAGGCGACAATGTGATTGGTTGTGTATGAGAAGAGGATTTCAGCTCCGAGCGCCTCTGGAGCTGGCGTAGTCGAAAGCGATGAGACCGTTTTGATATGAACTGGTTTTGGCGATTCTGCTGACGTGATCGGCGGCAAGGTATACGCGATGATTTCATTCGTGAGTTCGGCAACAATATAAATGATCTCGTCTGAAAAAAAAAATGCTCGATATCAGACAGAATGATCGAGCATGAAACGAGACGACGGACCATGCACAACCACATGACGGGGTCCACTTCCCGGTTTGACCGAAATCTGGTCCCTGAGGGTCCAATGTCCGTCCTTGGTATCGTCTTTGAGAAGCCGATAGACCCTATCGGTGCCTAGATCCGGAACGAGCAGTTCCTCGCGAGAAGGATGATGATAGACTTGATGAGGATGCGACATCGTCTGGCGATTCGGATTCGGACCTTTCCCCTCGAACTTCACGGTGTGAGTGGTGGATGCAGTCAGATAAGGCTCAGTCGGCGCGAATGGGATTTGAATGATCGAAGGGCCGAAATACTGGTTTTATTTCATTCAGACGAGTGGAGCAACTAAGTAATGAAACAAGACGCACGTTCGCAACGACAACCTCAGATTCACCAACCCAGAAATGAGCGGGAATCTCTCCGCCAGTCCTGGCTCGTCCGATCACAGCTCCTTGTCCCTCTTCGTCGACTTTGAGAACAATGAGTTCGCCTTCCCCGGGGTCTGCGTCAGGGATAATCTCTTCGATGTTTGCGAACACAAAGGAGGGCTTAGAGGGATGCTTCTCAATCCATCCTGGGTGGTGACCGACTTCCAATGTTGCCGAAACGACAAGCGATGCGCTCGACGAAGACGAAGGAGGAGTGAATTTTAAGGTTGTGATTTCGCGGGTACCGGATCCTACGAGGATAGTATAGCTCGAAGACATTTGAGAAGGAAGAGGACGCAAACCACCAGATTCTTCGTCGAATCCGCCAGTCTCGTACTTATATCGTCTCGCAGAGGAACAGCGCCGACCTAAGCGGCAACAGTCCTGGCCAGTGGTAGCCGACTTCTACGATCTTTACTTGATTTGGAGGTGACTTCCCGAAGTTCTTCTCAGGAACGGTATAGACGAGCAGCGGAGCATGGCCTTCTTCAACACAATTGCATCATCTCGTCTCCTCATTTAGCAACTGACCATGTGCAACGCCCTGGACTACAGATGATGGGTCTTGAGCGGTTCTGATCGAAAATTTGAAAGAGGACAACATACAGTCATGAAGGTTCTTCATCGAATCTTCAATACCCTTGCTGCGTTCTCTTCTGCAAGAGTGCCGTCTGATGACGCGACACGACGGCTGCCCGCTGGCAAGAAAGCTGATATTTTGGTTTTGATCGAGAAAAATCAGACCAGTTTGCCGAGCATCTTACAAGATTTGTTTCCGATGTTGGACGTCTTCTTTGGTGTCGGACACCATTCTGAAGCTTTCAACTGCAACAGAGGACGAGCAAATGGTAAACTGCGATTCGAACTCCGCTTAAGCGCTTTCTCCTCGCCCTGTTTTTCTGGCCTCAGATCTCAGACTCGGACAAGCTCTGAGAAACCCGACCCACTGATGCATCAGCGGAGATTTCTCCTAATACCGGTTCTTTCTCGCCCTGTCTCCTCGGCATTCTAGAAACCGAAGCCAAACAGCAGATCACGCCTTGAACTGGTAGTTCTCGTCCTTGTACTCGTGAATTCGATAGTCACTTTCTAGCGTTCAATTCTGGCTTTGTTCTTCATTCTCGATCCAAATACGTATACACCGCTCTTTACAGGAACGATACTGAATTTCTCGAACACGGGATGTCCAAATTCTGACTCCTGGCGCAAACGAAGGAAGAGCCCTGACCTACTCGAACCTAAGCTTTGAATTCCTTGCTCCTCTTCCCGGAGGTTTGATCCCTCTGAGCTCTCAGTTCAGGATATATGCATTGAACGTCGCCCCTTACTTGACGTCAAGTTGCGCCTGGATATTAGATTTTCGCTTAGCGCACTGGGCGCTTGTGGTCTTGCATGCGGCGAACAACTCAGTTCAGAAGAAGGTACAGTTCAAGAATTGGCGCATTCTTGCCGATTGGACAACGTGATTCCCTGCTCAGCAAGATTCGAAGGTGTCATCTGCAATCGTCGAGCTCCGTGGGCGTCAAGGGCTAGCGTCCCAACACATCTCATGGAAGTTATCTCACGTCGAAGATTTCTGTCCTTGTGGCTGTCCCAGCCGCTTAGATGACTTCGATCACCCCTGAATCCAATTGATCATCTCTATACGACTTATCTTTCTCTTCTCTTCGGTTGTCTCGTTCAATTCAAGTCCCAGACGTCCTGAAGAAATGTTCGATGGACCACATTCAACCTGATTGGACCACATCGTACGGATCATATTTTATTCGTAACCATCAAACTGTTTGGTGCCGACATCCCTTCTTTCAAATCCACAAGAAATCGCTAGGACTTTCGACGTCGGCGCAGGCAACCTCCTTCATCCACCCTTCCTTATATTTACCATTCCATTCAAAAATCTTGACCCCTCCCGCCTCCACCCCGCCGACTATCAAGTACTTCCCATCATCACTAAATCTCATCCCTTCAATACTCCTCAACCCAGGCCGTACTTCGCCGACTTGTTCGAAATGCGGGTATGGAGTAAATATCGAGATCGCATCGCCACGAGGGTTCCGATCATTTCGATGCGATACCAAAATATGAGTTCCTACGGTGCGAGAATAGGGGTCAAGTTGCGGTCGTATGACAAGCTCGGATGCTTCGGTATGAGGACTAGACCAGTGCGAAGTTGTAGGGATATTTCTCAAGGGCACGGTTTCCACCGCGGATCCAACGGGAGCGATTATGAAGCTCAAAAGCTCGGCCGAGTTCTCGGCAAGCATGTAAAGATATTCCTCTGGGCACCCATCTTAAAAATCATTAAGAAAAAGGTAAAAGTGCTAGGCCTCACCATGGACAATAAGATGTCGGGGTCCGCTGCCAGTTTCAACAGCGACTTTCTCTCGAAATCCCCCGTTGGCTGTCCTTGAATCGGTTCGCACCAATCGAGATGTCATGTTGACTCCAAAATCCGAAGTGGATGCTTGTCCATCTTCAGAATCCGAGGGAAGCGACGAGAATTGGACCGGATGAGAGTCGAAAGGAATGATGTGATCAAACGATGAGTTCAGTTGAGGATGTTCCGAGGCAAACGATATCCGGAGGACTGAAGAACTAGAATACTGCCCAAAGTTTGTATAAGTAAGCCGACTTATTAGCAGAGTGAATTACAGTCAGGCGTACATTCGCAACGACGACCTCGGAGGGTCCAACCCAATAATGAGCAGAATCTTCACCTAAAGCACTCAATCTTTGTATCTCCTTTCCTTTCCCTTGATCGTCGATTTTCACCGACACCACTTCGCGCCTATCATTTTCAAGGGCTGCAAAGATGACGTTTGCTTCCGTAGGATGCCTGTCGATCAAGCTGGGACTCCGTCCAACCTTTACTGAAGACGCCAATACGAGAGAACCAGCTTTCCCAGGAGTAGGAGGAGTAAATTTGAGGATGTGGATGGCATCAGTGTAAGAGCCTACAACGATGATGCGCGGCTTGGACATAAGAGCTCGAAGGAAGGTACGGCCAGCTCTTCAACTCGATGATTCCTTTTAGCGTTCCCTTAGCTCAATTTGATCTTGTACGTAAAGTTCCCATGCTACGTTTGACGACCCAATCAGAGTCCTTCTTCCCTGATATTCATTACGGACTTTCTTCAAGTCTATACGGTGATAGACCATTTCCGAGCTGGTGAAGACGAGGGACCGGAATTGACACAGCCACCCGGCATCGAAGAAGAAGCGCGAAAGGTACAGTAATTCCGACTTAGACAATATTATTGCAGTCACTCAGCCCATCGGATCGAATATCAGTTAGAAGATCGACTTCTACGCATTCGCCCCACAATCCAGCGTGGGCGAGAACTACTTATGAGCGACTAGACACAGAGAAAGAAGAAGTTCGGGATTGACGAGATTGGTCACGTCGAGATAGGGACTCCAGCGGCAGCCAACAAGTCTTCCCTATCTGGACTAGCATTTACAAGTGACTTGAAGAAGCCGTTCCTGCGAAGCAGTAGCGCGGACGGGCTATCGAATTCAACAACTTCCCCTTTCTCGAGAACCATCTGAAGAGCATATTAGTTGGCGTTCGAAGGGATTTGAGATGGAAGACGTACAATTTTGTCAGACTGCATGATAGACTGAAGACGATGAGCAACAGTGATCACTGTTACATCCTTCAACTCCGTCTTGAGGGATTCCTGGATTACATGATCCGTCGTATGATCTATCACCAGTTAAACAGAGCTCATGTGTGTTCAAATCAACTCACCTATTGCCGCAGTCGCCTCGTCGAGAATGACAATCTTACTGCGTCGAAGAATCGCACGGGCCAAAGCTAGGATCTGCCTTTGTCCTTGCGAAAAATTCGAACCGCTAGCAGATACATCGGTATCCAAACTAAGCTTTCCTTCCGAGTCTTCCGTTTGTATGGAATACAATCCCGCCGCACGCAGAGCGTCGTGTAGGGCGGCATCCTCGTGTTCGCCGAAAGGATCGAGGTTTTCACGGATGGTACCGACCAATAATTCAGGATGCTGAGGGATGATGGTGATGTTGCTCCTGAGTACATCAAGGTTCACTTTCGATGTCTCGATCCCGTCATATCGTACGCTACCCGTTGTAGGGATAGCACGAAGGAGAGCCAGAGCTGTCGACGACTTGCCAGCTCCCGTTCTTCCGACTGCCACGTGTGTTGACGTAAGCCAAACGTTTTGCGGTAATTCCGACGCGCTTACCGATGCCCAATCGCTGCCCAGATTTCAACGAGAAAGAAATGTTCTTCAAGACAAATGGTCCGTCCATCGAATATCTTGCGCATAGATCCGCCACTTGCAGTTCTCCGCTCGCGGGCCAATATGCAGGAGGTTTGCCCTCCTCAGTTGGTTGCGATTCATGATCGATCTCGAGGAAGTCTTTGATCCTTTCGACACTTGAACCAAAACCTCAGCACGGACTCTGTCAAAATCAGAAAAGACCGACCTATTCCCTTGGACTTCCAGATCATTGAAATCTCGGATCCAAGCAAGTAGCAAATCGGTCCACGTGGCGATAAGACTGAGCGTAAATCCGATTCTGGCCGCCGACAACTCTCTGCCGTACACGAGATACGCAGCAACGGCGCCTGTGAACAGGCTCCCGAGAGTCTTCGTTCTGAGAGCGACCCAGCTGGTACTTTCTTTAGCGAAGCGGACACATCTCAGATTGGAGAAGTATCTCACCGCCAGAGATTCTCGTACGTTCGATTTACGCGGGTGAATTCGTCGATGCGTACAAGGGACTCCGTCAATACTGCCTCTTGAGCGCCATAGGCCCGGATGGATACTAGAAAGAAATATGTGAGTACATCGAATGGGAAGTTTGAGATGCTGATACCTAATCCATGCAATGCAGCCCCGACATGACTCAACACCGGTGACCGAGCGTTCGATCTTAGCCGTTTCAGCGGCAGTTGGGCTTTGATGAAGACATGGCCGAATGCCAGCCCGAATACCAGAACGATGATACCAGGAACGAGGGTAAGAGATCCGGCTGATGCGACGATGGTGATGAAATACATCGTTAGTCGTGTCGTTTCCATGGCCACCTTGTAAGAGAGATTAAGTAGAGGGCCGTCGATTGATCCAAAGTCTTGCGAAGAACGAGTGATAACTCGAGATATCGGGACGGTATCGAGCCATCTAAAAGAGATCGGCCTTAGTTCATAGTCCATTTATGACAGAGAATGCTCAAACCTTAGAGTCGCCGAAAGAACGGATTTCATAAGCTCTTGGTGCAGGGCCCGGGATGATCTGATCCCACCAATTTCCCATACACCGAAACTCGTCATCAAGATAAGAACATCGGCGACCGCAATCAATGAATATATTCCCAAATATCTGGAACACGTCAACTCAGAGAAAAGGCGCAAAGAAAAATGATACGTACAAGCCATTCGGAACACCGGAAGCAGGAGGATCTATATACTGTGTTGACCACCACCCGAGAAACCAATTCCCCGAAAGCGAAACGAGAGACTGCAGAAGGAGATTGAAGGCGATGTAGGTGAAGAATAAAGGACCACCGAAGTGTTTGAACCACAGTACACCTGTGTAATCTCAGCACAATGCTATCGAAAGAAATCAGGTGGCTCACAGGCGGACCAGCTCAGATGTCCGTCGGCCATGTCTTCTGTGACGATTAGTTTGCCATCGGGTTGCTTTTCCACTTCATCAACACTAGCGACCGTTTCGCTTGAGTTCTCAATAAGGGCTTCTTCCTTTCGGATTTCCTCGACGCTATGCATTGTCTCCCTCAAAGACCTATCATTTTTCAACGCCTCTTGAACGGTCTCTTCTTGACTAGATATGACCCCATCTTTTCCGATCGAAATAACCCGGCCGGCAAAGGGTTCGCACAGAAGAATGTTGTTGGTTACGAGCAGGACAGTGCGGCCCTCAAGAAGATCTCCGCCAAGACAATTCGTAGCGACCCATCGAGCGGTATGTGCATCTAATGCCGAAAGGACATCGTCCAAGAGGAGAATCTGTGCTGACGAATAAACGGCACGAGCGAGAGTGATACGAGCTTTTTGCCCGCCGCTGCAAGACATTATGTAAGCCAAAAAGATCCTTGCGATTCACACGCACCTCAGAGTGATACCACGCTCTCCGACTTCCGTCATATCTCCCGCTTCAAACATCTCCAGATCTTGACTCAAGCCAGTCTGATATATCGTCTTCTCAAATCGCTCTTGATCGTACTCCTTCCCGAAAAGGATGTTATTCTATTACGGCATCGTTACGTCAGCATCCGATCTCCGATGTACTTCAAAAGGAAGTCCTCACGCGGATAGTGTCATTCAATACCCAAGACTCTTGTGCGGCATACGCTATTCCATTTTCTCGAGGGAGGTGATAGAACCCCGTGTCGGCAGACGCTTCGAAGTACATTTCGCCGAGGAGGGCCATCAGCAGCGATGTTTTGCCCGAAGCAGTTGGTCCGCAGATCAGGTTAATTGTTGAAGACTTGAACGTGAGCGTTCCTGGGATTCGAAGAGTGAATGCGCGTCGAGGATTTTGGGAAGACGTTGATGAATTAGGTGTGACGGGTATGTTAAGACCATCAGAAGACTTCTGCCACCGAAATATGGCATCCTGAATGATGATTTCCGCGCCAAGGTGATCAGTCCCGAGAGGGAGTTGAAAACTGGGATCACGATAGAGTTCTCCCTATGGATTCTCAGTCTGGCACAGCTATGATTTGAGCGACTCGGCGAGGGAAACATACGCTGTTTAGGAAATCTCCGACACGATCGAGCGAGACCTTGCCTGAAGCATGCGTCAGGACAACGATTCGGTACAACAAGGTTGAATCACGCACTTCTCAGTATGAACGTGATCTTCCAGAATACGACGTGGACATCATTGGCGAGTATATTAAACAGCTGTCACAGCCAGATTTAGAATGTAGATACTGTGAAGAAGAGACGATACTTACGACGAGAGACGAGAACAGCTTTGAAGCTTTGGGGCTAATCAGAGCCTATCATGACAGACCGCGCGATATCTTACCAACGAGTTCCTCGCCCATGACGAGAGTCTAGCCAGAGTTCAAAACGGTCATGATATGGATTTTATGCGCCGCTTACATATACTGCGTAGGTGACAATCTTCGTGGCCAAAGGCACAGATAGACTTCAAAGGCAGATGAGTATTCGCCCGAGAAACACATCTTCCAAAACCTACTTGAGGATCATACTGACACAATCCAGGATCACATTCCAGAATATGTATCGAAGTTCCTCTGATCGACCTTCATCAATAAATCGAAAGAGATGAGATCATTCCGTACCTTCCCGCTTTTCAAATATGCGATCTTTAACCTTCTCCTCCCAAGCGAAGAGCTTTATCATCCGGATGACGTTCATCACTAGATAGACGAATTCTCATCAGAATAATTCGGAGGCGGAGGGAAGGAGATGAAGTACTTTGACTCACAGCCGCGACTCTCGAATCGGCCTATGTAACACTGTCAGAGGCTAACCACGCGATCAGAGCGGTGTCAAAAATACAATACCTTTTTCATCCTGCCTTGCTGGACGAGCCGAATTCTTTTCCCGAGGTAATACGGGATCGGCGTGCCGCAGAGCATAGTCGCTAACCCAACTAAAGCACTAATGGATCACACCATAAACACACGGAGAAATAAATAACTTCGAGTATGGCCGACGTACCTCCACCCGAGAATAAAATATAATAATAACATGCACATCATAGCATGAATTCCCAAGATCGCTATGATTACACTCAATATCACGATCGAGCTGCAGGAGCGAAAGATTCTCGTACCAGGTCTCATCCATTCTTGGAACGAAAAGAGCCACTCCAGGTCACTCGACAATAGATTATTGATCTTCCCAATATAATCTTCTTTCTCTTCGGCGATGTCGGCTGACGTAATCACAGGTGATGAAGAATCGCTGGAGTTTTCCTCAGTTGCGAGACCAGCGGGCTTCGCTGTTGATGCCGGCGCTGATTTCTTAGAATCCGAGAGAGGAGTGATCGTGTTCAGGCGAACTCGCAACGCATGAACGAGTAAAAGCTGAGAAAGTATCGCTTGCATCCTCGCGAGCACAACCGTCTTCGCATTCCTTCATCAGTCTTTCCTATCATAAATGAAAGTCGAAGAAGAAGCTCACGATATAAAACTCATACATCTCATTGAGAAAAGTCCCAAATATTGGACCGAGCGTAAGCCAAAGGATCCAGACCCAGGGTTTCAAAGTCGAAGTTTGAGGGGTGTCCGGCGATTGCGGAGAGGATTCGAGGAAGTTGAGAATACGATTTGTTGCGAGAGGCCATGCGAAATCAGTCGTGACCTGTGGAGTGTATCAGATCACGCTGTATCACAAGCGGGTCGAAACGACTCACTTGAACAAGAGTAACGATCGTCATGATGAAGTATTGCTTTTCTGATTGGGAAGATTAGCTTGAAATGGGAACAAAATAAGACGACATACTGAATAATATTATCATGCTCCACGCGAAGCTTCGCTTCTTCCTAGCCATGACAGGATCCACAATCTACAGACAGTCATGAGCATTCGTCCGTAAGGAATATATGGAAAATCGTACCGCAAAGGAATTCTTAGATTGATATTCCGCCGAATCATCCTCCGCTAATCTTGGAATATCTTTCAACAATGACGATCCGTTTCCCTTCCGATTCTTGAACGCTTTCCGGACCAAGGGATCAAGGAAGGTGAAGTACGAGAAGGAGAGCGGTGAAGCGATCTGGTGTAATGCCGGAGGTCGAGGACTCTATAAGCCTATCGTGTGAGAGATGTGCATCAGTGGATGACTGGAGAAGAAGACACACCGATGAATCGAGAGGTACGTATTTTCGTGGAAGGAGAAGAGGGATGAGGATCCCGCTGAGGAAGAGCAAAGCGACTCGCAGATATTTGAGGGGTTCAATGAGGACAGTCCATGTACCATTTGGATGGGTATAAGCGAGAGGGGATAGGTTGAGGAAAGCGAATATCAAAAAAGCGATCACGTGCAGAACGGTGAGGTGTACGGATGCAGTAAAGAAATCCTCTTTCACAAGAGGCAAAGATGAAAGAATCACGGAATATATCTAGAAGTTTATCGATCAGAAATGAGCACAAAGGGTTTGAACGCGTACGCACGAAGAATATCAGGAGACATATATCGGCAAGTCGGACCCCCGTGAGAACAAGTTGAGATATCGAAACGCCCAACAGCGTCAGGCAGAGGACGAAACATATTCTCTGCAACCATTTCCTCAACTTGAGACTATGTGCGTATTCTGGTCCCCAGTCTTGTCGCGAAGTCGACTGAATATCTGACTTGGGGCGTCCCTTGCTAAACATGACGACGCCAACATGGATGCATATGACTAGGAAAGAGGCTGCACCGAGAACGACAGGCACGTATTCCAGCTCCTTGAAAAGGCTCAAATTGTCCATAATCGTAAAGTTGCCAGAGTTTGAGACGCGGGGAGCACGATCGACGCGGACGGTTCAATTTGGAGGCTGAAAGGAGATGCGTGGACGTTCTTGAGATATCGTGATTGCTATAAGTTCGAGGGCAATATTTGGTCATTGCACCATTCCATTTGGAGAGTCCCCGGGTCAGAACAAGTGACTACACCCAGTTATAGCACCACATGGATAACGAAATGGAAAAAGATCGAAGAGAAGAGCGCTTACGGTCGGCTTCCGGAAGTTTGCACAGCCTTCGTCATTCTACCGCATTCAGCATGAAAACACGCGTTCTGGCGTCCACGCTCATTTCGGGACGTGGAGTCACGGACTATATCGGGCAGGGGTATTTGGATAATGCACCGAGATTCCGCTATCTTTTCTGATGTCGGTTGATCTAGAAAGATGGCTCGTCGTCGAACCCACCGAATTCGAATTGGCACCTCGGACCAATCCACGATGGAACCGTAGTGAATTGAATTGGATGTTTCTAATTGCTAGACCGCTCATATCCCGAAGGATTTCTGAGATGTTCAGGTAGTACAAAGGACGGCATCCAATACATGCATCGGGTTCCACCGTTCCAGTCGTATTACAAAAACGAGAAAAAAAGGGTTCTAAACAGGCTTATCAACATTCAGCCACACGAATCCCACTGGATTCTCGATCGGAAGACTGCCCACTTCCTTCACCCATTCATCCTCTTTCCCGTTCCACTCGAATACTTTCACTCCTCCAAAATCCGACCCACCGACAACCAAGTACTTTCCGTCTTGGCTGAAGCGCATCCCCTTAAGATTCTTCAATTTCGGTCTCACTTCTCCGACTTTTTTGCATCTACCTTGACAGACACTAAATATTGCAATCGGGTCCCCCAATTCGCTTGCATCATCCTTGTGGGAGACGAGTATCCAGGTCTGTTCTGTTCTAGAAGAACGCTCTGGCTTTGCCGGTGGTTTGATAACGATCTCCGTTGCAAGAGTATGGTCAGTAGACGAACGTTTCACCGTTTGAAGTGGTTTTTTGGGTTCGGATATTGAGTAAGGTCCCTTGGGTTCAAGAGGGGCAATAAGATAAACCCGCAACTCGCAGCGTGTCTCGGATATGAGATAGAGAAGACCCTCTGCACGTCAATTTTCTGTGAGATAGACTTCCAAAATAAATCGTGGATGGGAACGCCTCACCATGCACAAGAAGGTGTCGAGCTCCAGAGATCTCTGTTGGATGAGGATCGTCCGGACCTTTCACTGGGGCGTCATGACGAAGGATCCATTGGCCATCATCATCTTTGACAAAGCTTAGTCGACAGATGTGGTCGGTTCCGTTGTCTGGGACTAAGAGTTCCAGACTTTCCGGAGTCGATTCTGGATTAAAGATAGGTTGATAAACCTGACTGACTTGTCTCTTTCCGTCTGCTGCAGGCGGTAGTGTGATGGTCAGAGTTTTTAGGAAAATATCCCAAGGATCTCCGATGGGGTTCAATAAAACTTGGGCTAGCTCGCAATCTCTAGGGCCTTCATACTGTGGTCAAGTTTAGATTGGCCTTGTGCAAGTGCAAGAAACAGGGCTTACGTTCGCGACGACGATTCGATCTGCACCAACCCAGAAATGGACAGGCTTTGCACCCCGGGTTGTTGTTGCCGCAACTAGCTTTCCACTGCCTGTGTTGTCGACCTTAATAGCAGCAATCTTCCCTTCGTCGCCTTTAAGACTAACAAACACGAATGGACGTGTAGGATGCTGTTCAATCCAAGTGGGCTGACCAGACAATTCCAATCTGGATGACACTCGGGTCGGGTCGGGAGGAGTGGAATCGGGTGAGTCGGGGGGATTGGAGTCGGGAGGAGTGAACTGGACTGTAGTTATGATGTTGGGACGGGACACCACCATGAAAGTATAAGTCTCAGACATGCTGCCTTGGTCGTAGGAGACGAGATGAGCGTGAATTAATGGCACTTTGATTTTAACACCCCCGAGCAAGGCGTCAACCTTGTGGTACGCACGTTCCCATGAACCTGAATGATATTCATTCCGGTCGGATTCTCCGCTTCAAATTGCGTGATATATAGCACTGGACCCGAACGGAGGTAGATATTCCCGATTCGCTTCTGAGATTGTGCCGACACGATACGTAGAAATGGCTATGCGAAGAAGAAGTCGAAGCAGGAACATAGCAGATAGGATGGGCGCACACTGGGGAGACGGAACCACGGAGTTTGGATTGAACACTGAATTCAGTCGATCGCCGGCCATTCAATAGAACCGAAAAGGATCAGGAGAGCAAAAAAATGAGACAACTGTCATCCACCCTTGCGAACCTTGCTGATGCGCGAGTCAGTAGACTCCGCACAACTTCAAGCTCTCCGGAGTCACGGTCCTGCTTCGAACAAAGCGAGTTGGACGACACAGCAACGCCTAGAAGGAGAGAAGCATCTCTTCGTCGCCAATTCAGTCTATTAATTTGATTCTCGCGAAAGAATTAGGCAGAGCGTTAGCTCGCTCGATGGGTCAACCATTGATGATAGAAAGGATTATGGCATCGGAACAGTCGGAATCGGGAAGGGGCTTTGCCGCTGTCCGTGTTCGGCAAAGACACACAAGAATAGATTCATTCTCCGTCTTGGAGCCGAACTCCCGGACCTTCGCATGGATTCGTCTCAACCGTATGCATCTCCATCAAGATGATATATCGATATACGTTTGGAGCAAGCAATTGGAAAATCCGAGATAAAGATCAATGGACTTGCTCTTAGAAAATGGTCCTCAAGATTTTCGTCAAACATCTGGATTCTGGACCTTTCGTGC
The DNA here is from genome assembly GCA_001632355.1 of Sistotremastrum suecicum HHB10207 ss-3. Lineage (NCBI taxonomy): Eukaryota > Fungi > Basidiomycota > Agaricomycetes > Sistotremastrales > Sistotremastraceae > Sistotremastrum > Sistotremastrum suecicum. The sequence continues at coordinate 59,118 of KV428162.1, forward strand.
GTTATCCCTGTACAAGTTCCGAGTCGTCCGAAGTCGAGGAAATGATCGCCACGTGTGCTTCTGCCAGAGCATGAAACATCGAGGCAAGAGACTCTACCCAATGTAGTGCAAAAAATTTACAACCACAAGAAATCGGTCGGTGGCTCAAGATCAACATGCGACTCATGCGCAACCGCCTTCGCCTTCGCCCACTCCCATTCCGCACTCCAGTCAAACATCTTATCACCTCCTCCATTCGCACCCCCCACAATCAAACACTTTCCACCTCCACTAAACTGCATCCCACGAGTATGGGTCAACCTTTCCAACGCTCTCGAATTTCAGGGACTAGTAGGAGGTGAATGTAGTGATGGGGTCGCCGAAGGAATTGGTGTCGCTACGGATTGATGCGAGGAGGTGGGTTGGGGTTCGGGAGAGGAGGATTTCGGCGGCGAGCGCTGTGGGGGTGGGAGGAGTGGATGTTGTTGGGAGAGTTGCGATGTGGGTTGGAGCGGAGGAGACGGGTGGAAGGGTGTAGGATAGGAGTTCTGAGGAGATCTCGCCGACGATATCCAGGATATCATCTATTGAACGCGTAAGTTATGTATGAAACGAACTTGAATACAGGGATGGGATTCACCTTTCACGAATACGTGGCGAGGGCCGCACCCTGCTTTAACACTGATTTCACCTTTGACGACGCATCCACCTTCTTGACCTTCCGTTCATGTCGTCTAGCATAGCATTCATCAAGGTGCTAGAGACGGACGCAGCAGATCAAAAGACGTGTACTCGTGGATGTGCCTTGAATGTGTTATCAGTGCTATGGCTTGGAGATAGACGATATTCGGTCACTGTACCACATTTGGATGCACTGTGGTTCTCATGAAGTGGATACGCAAAGCTATAGCACCACATGGCGACGAAATCGAAACCATCAGGAATCCAGGATGAAGCAAGCTTGGGATGAAGAGCGCTCGGCATCGGCTTTCGGAAGGTTGCACAGCCGCGTTCTGCGGCGGTCACAACCAAGAAAAAGCCTTCAGCCGTGCACGCCAATATCGCACTATGAATACCTGGTCTATTTCGGCCAGAAAATTAACTGCTTAATTACAGTCACACTGTCGACGACCGAGAGTTTGAAATCCTCGAATCATTCTCACCGAAAGGACTCTCAATGCGTCGCCTTCTAATGAAATGGATTTACCCTTAAGTATGCACGTCGAGACACCAGTACAGTGATTCAGAAATAAACTAGCATCAACCTGAGAACTCCAAAAAGGAACTATCAATAAGTAACAGCATTCAAATCAAACCACAAAAGGGCGGTCGGGTTTTTTATCTCAATGCTCTTTACCTCCTTTAACCACTTATTCTTGACCTTGTCCTCGTCTACGTCTTTTCCAATCCACTCGAAAATCTTCACGGAATCTCGGCCCCCGACGGCCAAGTACTTCCCGTCTTTACTAAAACGAAGGGAGGTGATATTTCCTAGTCCAGGTCTCACTCCTCCAACTGCCGTAGATGATGGATGAGTGGTGAATATCGCAATCGTGTCGTCTCCTAGAGGGCAGTCACTCTGAGACTGATATGGGACGAGTATCCAGGTCTCTTCCGCTGTTGAATGGGGGTTCTGCTTAGGTCTGATAGCGCCTGTTGGACGGACGACGCGTCCGGAGGGAAACGGTATCGTTCGGCGCCAAGTGATGCGAACAGGGTCAATTTCGTAGATCCGCAAGTCGCAGCGTTTCTCGGATATGAGGTAAAGAAAACTGTCTGCACATCAATTTTTTGTGAGTTACGGCCCCAAATTCAACCAAAAATATCGAAATATCTTACCATGCACCAGAATATGTCCAGATCCAACTTTATCTGGGGGACCTGCCCGAGGGACCCATTTTTGATTGTCAACATCGAAGTATAATCGATAGATCTGGTCAGTTCCGTGGTCTGGGACTAAGAGTTCCAGAGTTTCTGGATCCGACTTCGGTCTATAGATCGGTTGATAAACCTGCTTGATTTGTCTCGTACCGTCTTGTATAGGCGGTAGTGAAATAAGCGGATTTTCAGCATATCCAAAGAAAGGATCGTTCGGGCTGAATAAAATTTGGGCTAACTCGTGACCTTTGGGGCCAGCAGACTGGAGTCAAGTTTAGGTTCGGTTTATACGACTGTAGGAAACGGAGCTTACGTTCGGGATGACAATTTGATCTTCACCAACCCAGAATTGGCGAGGATTTTCACCCAGCGTGCTCGCTTTCGCAACTACCTTCTCATCCCTGCCCGTCTGATCGAACTCAATGGCAGCAATCTTCCCATCTTCGCCGTCGTCAAGACTGACAAATACGAATTCGTGTGTCGGATGTTTCTCAATCCAGTTAGGGATACCGGGAACCTTCAATCTGGACCCCTTCGGGTCCTCCGATGTTGGATCTGCTTGTGGATCTGTAAATCGGAAGATAGTGATGGTATTGGAGGAGGCCACTAGGAAAGTATAAGTATAGTCCTTTGACATGCTGACCGGGATGGAAGGCCTGCGCGAAGAGTTCTGATGGCAATGTTAGCTCAGCTTTTGTACCCCCGTTGAATTGCCAGCGTCTTCGTGCGTTCCCATGAACCTGAATGATATCCATTCAGGTTAAATTTCCCCTTCCACGCGTCTGGGTGCTATACGGACGGAGATATAGATTCCCGACTCACACGCGCTCAAATTCCGAAAGGAAACGCAATATAGTTACCTGCAAACAAGAAGTCGAACCAGATAGCAGACTGGGTACACTGGGGTGACGCTGGATCGGCATTGAGTTACGCGCGGTGATTGATCACCAAGCGTACGTACCTCATCACTGTATAAGCTGTGGATACAGGAAGAAGATGGTCTCTCTACAGTGCCTGGAGGTTGATATTCAACGCGAAAGTCTTTTGTGAGTCGTCGTTGACTTCATACCGAATTGAATCGCGAATCCACGAGTAATTTCGGAGTACATGAGTGAAACAGTCTGGCAAGCCCGTAATCAGTACGTCGATCTTGGGAGAACAAAGAAAGAACATCACATCTTCGTTTCGTTCCATGGTTAATCATGGCGAGGGTCACTCTCCTACCCAGAGGTCACCTCAGCTTAAGTCGCTATAAATCCGAGGGCGAAGGAGGACAGCGGAGATCCGAGAGGGCAGACAGCGGGTTGAATATATTCTTTATCTGTACATTGTTTATGTGAACAGATTAAGCGAACAACGACGCGACTAGCTGAGGTGACCTCTGGCAAAAGATGTCAGCCGCGCTCCGATCCGGATTCTCACCCCTGAAGTCACACTCCGACGAGAGGCCGGTCACAGAACTTTCACTA